>CM031084.1:29368984-29393837 GCA_018257905.1 Gillenia trifoliata | reverse complement strand
CCGTATGCAGATAATGAAGAACCATAAGACTGAATTACCTGGGATGCATGTGCCCATAAGAAATCGTGGAGCCACCCATTAATAGTAATAGTAATAGAATTCTTCATGCTTTAAACAGAAGAATTCTGCCTAGTATCATGGGAAGAAATAGACGAGGAAAGGAGGAGGCAAAGCATGCCCAGAGATACTTTCCAACAACAACTCAAGGCTGAGCAAGAAATTCAGCAGCAAAGGCGCAAGCGATATCTAAAGGAGGACGGATGGGACACCCTGGGGGCACCAGGACTCAATGGCTTTGCCTACAAAGTACGGTACACTGCGCCAGCAAACAGACCAATCGATCCAGGTCTGTATAGGCTCTGTTATGTTCCTCAGTATCTCCTTGACATAGATCTCTTAAGGTAAAAACCCTTCTTATCTGGGATATGATGTTCTGAGTATCATCAGCTATATCAATGAGCTTATTATAATCATTAGCATACATCATTCTCCACTGGATCCATGCTTTCTTTTCAATCTCCCCAAGCAGGTTTTCGATGAACTCAACCGTTGTTGGGCCATACTTTGTCTGGAGCATTGACGTAATTAAGGGTAACAGATTCCCATCTTGCTATTACATCATCATACTGGCCTATATCATCAGGCAGTACTAGCATTGCTTATGTTGCTCCTTGTGCTGGTGGTAAAGACCACATATTGCCTTTTGAATTGGGCCTTCATTGCTGGTGTGACATGCTTTAAAGGCCTGTCTTCAATAGTGATCATTGGATTAATGATCTCTAGTTTGCACTTTATCTGATTCTTGGCCCAATGCTGCAGAGGCCTTTCTCCAATATATCCTTGATTAGTTAGTCTTTCCAGTAATGGGCTAAACTTTCGCCTGAAGCTTGGGCTAGTGTGGCCCAAATCTGTAGCGCTCTGCATGGCATATTGGATTGCGAGATATTCTTCCTCCTCCATCTTTAGTTCAGGAATTGCAGCTGCTGTCATCAGCACGTTCGGGTTTGTGTGGACAACTGTTACATTCTTGTATAATGTAACAATGTTTCTTTCGATTCGAACCCCTCCTTGCATAGCTCGAATGAAGTTGCAGCCCAAGAGCATATCTATGCCCTTCATGTTGTCAATCGCAAAGCTATAGACGAAGGGGATTCTGAAATGATTCTCCTCTGTCTTCATTATGCCTTGCTTCATTTTTAGCTTTGAAATTTGCCTACTATTTACCCCTCTGAAAGCAGTTGGCATGGGGCTGACCTCAAGTGCTTCTCTGGGAACCCTGTTTTCATCAATGCAGCAGGATGATGCTCCTGTGTCGAGGATGGCATTGACTGAGAACGGTTGAACACCTGGTATATTGAATGTAATGGTCAGATTGTAAAGACCATTGGGCGCCCTCTTTTCCTTTTCTTCTTGATTGATACCAGTTGTTTCAATCCTTTCAGCAAGTTCTTCCAGGTTGATGCCAGCTGTCTCCATTTCGATTTCTTCATCAACCTTTTCCTCCTCAGATTCTCCCATCTGATCTACTGGTTCTTTGATTACTAGCTTTTGAGCCTTCAGGGTCCTTCCTTCCTCAAGTTCTTCATAATCCTTTTGGAGCTCCTTTTCCAACGCTCTTTGAAGCCTATCATTTTCTTCGGAAAGGAAGTTGCAATAGTTTAAGAGCTACCTGATGAGAACATCTTTTCTATTGAACTCCTTGGGTCCGACAGGTTCTACCTAAATTTTGACCTTCAGGTATCCTATTGAGCACATTGGACAGACTGTTAAGTGACAGTCTTTACAGTGAGCCCTCATTCTTCTGCTCGTCTCAATTTTACAGTATGTACATCGAGTGAATCCTGCTTCTAGCTTAGAATTCATAATCAATGTATGCTGGCAACATTCTTGCTTTTCCTGGAGTTTGATCTTAGGTCTCCACCCAAGATTTTCTTCACCCACTGCCATCATCATGGCTAGCTCTTCTAATGGTGGCAATTCCAGGATTGAATTGGCATATTCCCGGCCTTCTCCTTCTGAGTAACTGCATATGGCGCTTGAGTCTGATTCGTTAAGATCAACAGACACCACGTCAACATCTTCGGGTATAGCCAGGTTCTCAAAGACATAAGCTCTATGTATGTCTCCCTTTTTGTTTCTACAGTCCCTCACATAGTGTCATTCGTCTCCACAGATAAAACACTTGCATTTTCGGACTTTGTCCTGGTGTTTTCTCTTGAATATCCTTACATGGGAATCATGTGGCTTTCCCTTGTAAGTTCTTGACTTTCTGAGCCCATACTTCTTCTCACTCCCATAGTATCCCGGCATCGGGATTGGCTTGCAGAAGTCCAAAGCTTTCAAGCTTCTCTGGAATGCAGCGTCTTTGCACATGTCCGCCAGGTAATTATATGCAAAGTGAATCCTTGGGATTACTGCAATCACTGCTCCAAGGTGCTTTTCGTTCCAGGCCTGTTCCAGTTTGTTGCCTACTATGGTGGGTAGGGGTGGGTTTGAAAAACCGAAAACCGAAAAAAACCGAGCCGAACACCGAACCGAAGCTGAAAAACCGAAAACCGAAAAAAAAACCGAACCGAATCACAAAAACCGAACCGAACCGAATTTATTTGGGTCGGTTTCGGTTCCAGGGGTTCAGAAACCGAACCGAACCGAACCGAACCGATTTCCCAAAAAAACGACGTCGTTTTTTGGTTTTTAATTGTAACCCTAGTTACCCTACATTCGACTTCTGGGTTCTGGGCTTCAGCGAATCAGCAGTCCACCACTGCACTCCAGCCTTCCTTCCAGACTTCCAGTCGACCACCTTCCTTCCAGCTTCTCACTCCAGCGGTCCAGTCCTTCCTTCCAGTCGACAGGTCCACCTTCCACTGCTTCCAGTCGACAGCCTCTCTCCCTTACTCCAGCCCTTCCTTCTGCACTCAGTGACCTCGCTCGCACTCACCCACCCGACCTCACCATCAACGATTCAAGGTAAGGATTGAAGCAAATTTCTTCTTGAATTCTTGATCTTTCAATTGTATTAAGGATACCCAGTTTGATATGTGGATACCCAGTTGAATTCTTGCACATTCCCGAGAAAATTTGATGGAAATTTTACTAGCTTCTGCACTTTTCGAACAATTCCACTCTCGCTCTGTAGTTCTACTCTTCCAGAAAAATCTGAGGTTAATCTTAACAATTTCACTTTTAAATTCGCATGAGCGATTAGAATTTGTATAATATGTTAGGTCTGTGTTTATATTTGCCACATATATTTATAATGTAGGGTGCAGGGGCTAATTAGCTACAGCAATGCGAAATTAGTAGGCTAATTGGTGATTTACAAATTACAACAATGGAGGGATTAATTAATTGTTGATTTTGTTACAGAAAGAGAAAAGATTGATTATTTTGTTGAGAAATTGTTAGTGGTGATCACAGGTTGGTGATTGAGTTTTGTTGAGAAATTGTTAGTGGTGATCACAGGTTACAGAAAGTTCTTTTATTCATCCAAATATTTGGTAATTGAGTTTAGTTAGTAATTTAGCAGCAGTGTGTTTCGAAGAAATTCGTGAACTCGGCTGCGTAGCTTTAACATTGTATTTCCATTGCTTTGATTGTTGTGATCCTGCTTCCTTATAAAAGCGATAAAAGTGATATTGGAACTTTGCAAATGCATTAGTGTGCAATTTTTTTGGGAAAATATATTACACACACAGGATTTTTTTACAAAGTTTTAAGAAAAAATTGAACTTTTTTCTCTGTGAATATACAGATTTAAGTTTTGCAGTCAGAGTAAATGGCCTCTCTGTGAATTTGTGGTGGAAATAGGGTTGGATCTTAGGTAGACTAATGGTAATTAGTAGGTCCAGGCGTTGCAAGTTTGAAAAATATACAAACTGTGATAGTTGAAAGACTTGAGTTAACTTCCTATACTCATCTCTAAACTAATTTCTCTCATTCCAATTTGGTTGTCTGGAAATTGCAGATGAAGTCAAAGGCATCAAAGGCCTCAGCTCAAGTTCAAACTCAGCCACAATGAGATCATCAAGTAGCTCTTACGGTCAAAGGAACTCATCTACTTCTACTTCTACTCCATCTCGAGTAAGTAATCATTTCTATTAATTTAGTTCATAAAAAATGGTGTTCATGTCTCAAATTGTTTATTATGATGAATTATAATGATTCTTTTATTGTAGAAAGGACATTGTTGAGTGAATCAACTCCGCCTCAAGGCCTTGAACAACAACAAGTGCCTACTCCTATTAGTGGATCCGAAAACCCCTCCGATGTGACTCCAAAAGAAGGTGGCTCAAGTGTACAAGTAGTAAGAAGCTCTCTTGCTCCTTAAAAAGTCATGAAAGGTCTAAAGCCAGGGGCACTTTTGAAAGAAAAATTGAGAATGGTAGAGTTAGGGTGTGTGCAACTATTGCAACCAAGCATTTATGGCCGACCCGGACAAAAAATGGTACAACAACTTTGAAAAATCATTTAGCAAGATGTAGAGCGTGCCACTCCTAATCAGAAATATATCTTGCAAATAGGCAAAAGGTCTTAACTTTGCCAAGAGGACATAAGTTAGAAGCTATAGGATTTTCTCAAGAGGAAGTTACTAAAGCTTGTGTTAGGATGATAGTCCTAGGCAGAGTTACCTTTTTGCTTTGTGGAAGGAGAAGGTTTTCGCTATTTTTGCAAGGTGGGTATTCCTTTGTGGAAAGTGCCTAGTCGTAAGACAGTACTTTAAGGATGTGTGCTTGGCTTGTTTTATACCGAAAGGATACATTAAAGAGCCAATTGAAGTCATATGATTGTGTTTAACAAGCGGATACACATGGACTTCTATTCAGCAAATAAATTACATGTAGTTCTCACGGCGCATTTTATTAGTGATGATTGGATGTTACATAAAAAGAATTTTGAACTTTTGTGTAGTTCAAATCATAAAGGAGAATCCATTGCTCAACTTTTGGAGGAATGTTTAGTGGAGTGGGGTATGAAGAAGGTGCTAACTATTACGGTTGACAATGCTTCCGCAAATGATTCCGGTTTAAGGGACTTGGTGACCCGAATAAGTGGATGGGGACTCCCTAATGCACTTTTTGCATAATGGGGAAACATTTGCATATGAGGTGTGTTGCTCATATCCTCAATTTGGTTGTGAATGATGGCCTCAATTTGTTGAATAAATGCATACAAGGCATTCGTAATGCGGTTAGGTAATGTAGATCTTCCCTCAAGGTTAGAGAGCTTTAAGAAGTGTGTTGAGAAAGTGAGAATTGATAGCAAAGGGCTTGTGATTTTAGAGACGTCCCTACGAGGTGGAAATTCCATTTTGATGTTGGAAGCGGCTTTGAAGTTTAAGATGGCTTTTGATAGATTGAGAAAGTAGATGATGGTCATTACCTTTCTTATTTTATTAAAGACAATCTTGAAAATATAAGGGAGGGCCACCTTGTGGATGATTGGAGTGAGGCGGGGATGTTTGCAACCTTTTTAAGACCTTTTTATGAAGTCACTTTGAGAGTATGTTGTTCCAATACTCCAACAATTCATAATTCATTCGGTGATATATTTAAGATCAAAGGTCTATTGCTTGAAAGCAAAGAGAACAAATATTTGTCCTTAATCTCCATGATAATGCTAGAAAAGTATGACAAATGGGGGTTCAATGGAGGATATGAATCAATATTTTTGTTGCTCTTGTGTGATCCTCGCCATAAATTGGATAAGGTTGTTGATTACTTGGAGATAATCTTTGGTGAGGACGGTGAAAGGTTGAGAAGTAACACAAATGCGGTGAAAGATTTGTTGCTTGATCTTTACAAGATTCATGAAGAAGATATGTGTTCCACTACACAACAAAGTGTAGTGAGTATTGGTGGTGATAGTAGTTCTCAAACGGAAAGTAAGAATTCAACAAGCATGACCGAAACTGAAAGGAATTCTAAAGAAAAGAATTAAATGAGGAAAGCAAAGAGAGCCCGGGTTATACATAATGATGTGGATAGGTATCTTTCGGATTCTAATGAAGAGGAAGAACCAAACTTTGATATATTGAATTGGTGGAGGGAGTGAATGGGGTATCTAAATATCCTATTTTGGCACGTGTTGCAAGAGATTCTTTATTCCTGTATCAACAACCGGAATCTTCGTTTAGCACAAGTGGACGGATAATTGATCCATGCTCGTAGTTAAGGTCCTAAAATGGTGGAGGCTTTGATATGTACCCAAAATTGGCTTAGGTCCACCCATGTTGCATTACATCATGAGCCAACCATTGAGGAGATTGAGTTTGTGAAGGGGTTAAGAAAGGTAATTTTATTTATTGTATAAATTATTTTATTTTGTTATAAGTATGTTTATAAAATAATTTAATGTTCTCCTATTTTTTTTGTCTATTTGTATGTGTAGAATTGTCAGAGTGAAGAAAATTCAAGGAAGGGTGCTATGTTGCCCCCTAGGCCTCCTCATAAGAGTTAACAAACTCTCATTCAAGCTTGAAATGGTTTGTGACTTTGTGTTGAATTGTTGAAGACTTGATGTGGAAGACCGAAGACTTGAAGACATGAATTTTTATGGGGTATTGAATAATTGAAGACATGAATTTGTATGGATTATTTATTTTTGAAGTTTCTCTATATTTTTTTTTTTCAGTTTTTTTTTTATTTACAAAAGTTTTCGGATTAAAAAAAAAAAAAAAACCGAACCGAGCAAACCGAACCGGACAAACCGGGCAATTCCAAACCGAACCGAATTCCAATAGAAAAACCCGAACCGAGACCGAGACTCGAATAGTAATTTCGGTTTGGTTTTGGTTTAGGCCAAAAAAGCCCGAACCAGCGAAACGAACCCAGCCCTAATGGTAAGGCATCTTTCTAAAGAGAGTTTCTCTGATGTTTGACAAAATGCAATCTTCAGTTTTCTTTGCTAGAATCTTATAGTCATTGAGATACCTCGGATATCCTTCATGTCTTTGCATACCCGGACAATCGAGTGCAGTATCAGCTACATTCTTGTTCCTCGGTATCCTTGTAATGGATCTCTTAGGGTGAAAACCCTTCTTATCTGAGATATGATGTTAAGTATCATCGGCTATATCAATGAGTTGATTATAATCATTGGCGTTACCATCATCCTCCCTTGGATCCATGTTTTCTTCTCTATTTCTCCCAGCGGTTTTCGATGTAGTCAACCTTTGCTTTGTTGTAGCCATACTTTGTCTAGTGCCTTGACGTGGTGAGGGTAACGAGACTCCCATCTTGCTATTGTTGGAAATGTGCCCTAAAACCAATCATATGATGATACTTTACGGACATTTCAAATGTTAAACTAATTTAGTTTTAATATAAAGGGCATATATTATTGTTTATAGTAGTCTCATATAAATGTTATATGCTTAAACAATAAGTCCAAAGGAATATGTGCTTAGTAGAATGTAATCTAAACAAGTTAGGTTCCTTGAGACCATTCTCGATCATAGACATATCTAAACGTTCTGATCATAGGATTGCCAATTGGGCATTGGCCGGAGTCCGTTAAGATCAGTGCATGTTATGTCTTCTCTCTGGGAGAGTGACTGGTCTCGAGTCATTGGTGTAAGCTGACACCAAGACAAGCATGTAGGTGCTCAATATAGGGGAGTGAGTCCCTTTGAACACGATCAATGATGAGTTTTCATGATCTCATGTCATGAGAACTCATAGTTGGGATAATGCAAATTAGTCCTTTGACACGAGAGGGCATCCACCGGTTGTCTTGTGGTGAGGTCCTTGATCTTTGATTGTGTCAAAGTCACCCCGCCGAAGATTGTCACGGCATAGTTGGGGTTAAGCTACTTAGCCATGGAGGCAAGTGAATGCGCTTAACTGGGATCTCTAACCTTCAAACCGTTTGAGGAGAATACTACATGATATGATTAAGAATCTACGCGGAATATGAATAAAGATTTAGGAAGTCGTTCCAAATCATATTCAAGGTAATCATATAAGTAAATGAATCACATTGGATAGTAGACATGAATAAACTATCAAACCAAACAATGTGGTCCAAGAGTATTGTATTAGAGAAGGGCCAGTATTGCATTGCAATCCTAGCTGAATAGGTTCTCCACCTCTTCTGATTAGCTTGGGTAGCCATGACATGCTGCTAGGTGTCACTCATGGTTTGTGGATGCCCCATAAGTGTATAATCGCAAGGGAGGAGTGAAAGTATGTTTCAATTCGGGGTGATTGAAAGAGTTCCAAATCTTCCCTTTGCCTCGCTAAAAGAAACCTAATGGATCGTACACCGAGTAAGGTAGAGTTTGATGAAACAATGGAGATGAGTAAAATAATTAAATGGTTTAATTATTTATGGCAAGGATTAATTAATATGTTAATTAATCAAGCGAATAAGTTCGTTATAGACCTCGGGTTGGTTGGGCTTCCAAGGCCCAATGGGCTTGAACGTCAAGCCCATTGACTTAAGTTGTGTATGACAACAACTGACTAATAATATATTAGGGCCTAAGGCCCAATGAACCCTATGAGCCCCGGCCATTTGAGGAGGAATGTGTAGCAAACTTGCTTCATTGCAAGTTTGCCGCCACATTGTGCAAATGATATAAAACAAGTTTATAACATTTCAACAGTGGTTTTTCTTTTGGGAATGGTTGAGCATGAAAATGCTCTCTTCTCTCAAGAGGCCGGCTCCACTGGGGAGAATAGCTAACAATCTCTCTTCCTCCTAGGGCACTCATCTTCTCATCAAGGCTCTCCTTGGTGTGGAGACTTAGAGGTTCCCTACTTTGGGAACTTGGAGAATCCGATTCATCCCATTCTCATCCAAGCAGGAATGAAGGCCCTCTCCATGGGTGATTAGCCTTTGCTTAGGCAAAGAGAGTCTACAAGGTATATGATTTCTCAACTCAAAATTTGTTTTGATTTGAGTCTTGGTTCACCATATCTACTAGGCTTTGAATTTTCTTGGGTAAAGTTTTGTTTTAAGTGCATAGAAGCATGTTTCACTTTAATTGTTAAATGCATGCTTAATGATGTTGTAATGAACTTCGGTTAATCCGCTTTTTTTCCTTCCGGCTATTACGTCATCATATTGCCACACATATCATCGGGCAATATTAACATGGCTCTTGTTGCTCCTTGTGCTGGTGGTAAAGACCACATATTGCTGGTTAGCCCCCTAGCCATTTCATTAGCCCCTTACTTTGATTGGGCCAATATCAGGGTGGGAGGCTGCCTTAGAGACGTCTTTGGCGGATAGGTTACGGGGCCCATGGTTGCATCACAGCCCAGGGGCTGTAATTGGATGCGGCAAGCATGCCTTTATGCGTATGCTCTTTCCACCTTCACACGACTTACTTAACATGAGCTTTCTTGTCTTCCGGGTAGTCCATGCTTCCTTAACAATACCTGCAATAGGCAGGACTTTCATCATCATCGATTCCCTTTGCCAGAAGCATCTTCGGCTCGCGGCTAGTAGAACCCGAGTCAAAAATTAAGTACTCGTGTCCGAAAGTCAAACATGTCATCTTCTTTATGTTGGAAATGTGCTAACCAATCATATGATGATACTTTACGGACATTTCATTTGTTAAACTAATTAGTTTAATATAAAGGGCAAAGGTTATTGTTTAAAGTGGTCTCATATATAATGTTATAATATAGCTTAAACAATAAGTCCAAGGAGGAATATGTGCTTAGTAGGATGTAATCTAAACAAGTTAGGTTCATGAGACATATCTCGCGTTCACGATCCTTAGGATTGCCAATTGGGCATTGTGGTCCGTTAAGATCGATTACATGTTATGTCTTCTCTCGGGGAGAGTGACTAGTCTCAAGTCATTATGGTGTAACTGACAACAAGATAAGCATGTAGGTGCTCAATATGGAATGAGTCCATGAACACGATCAACGATGAGTTTTCATGTTCATGTCACATGAGAACTCATAGTTGGGATAATGCAAATTAGTCCTTTGACACGAGGCATCACGATTGTCTTGTGGTGAGGTCCTTGATCTTTGATTATGTCAAAGTCACCCCATGAGGGTGTCACGGCATAGTTGGGGTTAAGCTACTTAGCCATGGAGGCAGAGTGAATGCGCAGCTTAATGGATCTCTAACCTTCAAACCTTTTTGAAGGAGAATACTTTCATGATATGATTAAGAATCTCACGAGAGGTATGAATGAGATTTAGGAAGTCGTTCCAAATCATATTCAATGTAATCATATAAGTAATGGAATCATTGGATAGTAGACATGAATAAACTATCCAAACCAAACAATGTGGTCAAGAGTATTGTATTAGAAGGGCCCAGTGTGCATTGCAATCCTAAAAATGAGATCAGAGTTCTCCACCTCTTCGATTAGCTTGGGTAGCCATGACATACTGCTTTAGGTGTCACTCATGGTTTGTGGAAGCCCTAAAGGTGTATGATGCTAAAGGGAGAATTGAAAGTATGTTTCCAATTCACAATTGATTTGAAAAGAGTTCTAATCCTCCCTTTGCCTCGCTAAAAGGAACCCTAATGGATCGTACACCTAGTAAGGTAGAGTTTGATGAAATAATGGGACGATAAGAATAATTAAATGGTTTAATTATTTATGGCAGAGATGATGTATGTTAATTAATCAAACGAATAAGTTCGTTAAAGACCTCGGGTTAGTTTGGGCCTCAAGGCCCAATGGGCTTGAGACGTTAAGCTCATTGACTTAAGTTGTATGACAACAATGACTAATGAATCATTAGGGCCCAAAACGGCCCATTGAACCAATATGGCCGGCCATTGAGAGAATGTGTAGCAAACTTGCTTTAATTGCAAGTTTGCCCTTCCACATTATGAGAAATGCTATAAAGGAAACTTTATAACATTTCCAACATAAGGGGTTTTCTTTTGGGAGAATGGATGAGAGTGAAAGCTCTCTCTTTCTCTCAAGAGGCCGGCTCCCTAAAGGAATTTAGCTAGCAATCTTCTTCCTCTAGGGCACTCGTCTTCTCGTAATTTCTCCTTGGTGTGGAACTTAGAGGTTCCATTTTTACTTTAGAACTCGGAGAAACCTCTTCAATCATCCTCATCCAAGCAAAGAATGAAGGCTCTCTCCATGGGTGATTAGCCTTTGCTTATGCAAAGATGAATCTTCAAAGGTATATGATTTCACAACTCAAATTGTGAGTTTAAGTAATGGTTCACCATATCTACTAGGCTTTAAAGTTCTTGGGTAAAGTTTTGGAATTTAGATACCTTGAAGCATGATTCCGTAATTGTTAATTGCATGCTAATGATGTTGTTCAAATGAACTTGGTTCTGAAAATCTCCCTTCACTTTATTCTCAGGTGCAAAATTCCTCCTTTTGATAGTTCTCCATTGGTTCTTTGGACTCCCATCTTTGGCGTCGATGTCTTCAACATAAGCAATGCTTCTTCTTATGGATTCATTTTGCTGATCCATGCTCTTCATCCTTCCTCCTTTATAAGAATCGAGGAATGGTGCTCAAATCGAATCTCACTACCCTACGAAAATGATGATGAATATCGGCATTCGGCTCGTAATTTGGTAGGTCATGGTTAAATCTTTGCTGCTTTCATGGAAGCAGTGCAGTTGTGATCAACTATGCGAAGAGAAAATTGGTTTGGATCATTTGAATGGAGTCATCGGAGTGCGAGTCGCCAGATGGGCTCTGATCTTTGAGTCATCATCACGATCCCGCGTGGTGGTGCCACACGGTTCAATGCGAGGATACTATGGGAGTGAGGAAGAGTATGGGCTCAGAGAGTCAGAACTTACAAGGAAAGCCACATGATTCCCATGTAAAAAAATGATGAATGAGTGCGATTTGTAAAGAAGATGATGAATAGTACCGATTTGTAAGAGGCCGATTTTTGGGAAAAAAAATATTACGAGTTGGTTGTGACCCCCATAGACTCTCATATAAGGCTAGTACATGAACCCCCTTTGAGACTCTCACCTAATGAGAGATGATCTGTGACCCCCACGAGACTCTCACCTAATGAGGCTAGTCGTGACCCCCCACGGACTCTCCCACTAGAAACGGGAATGGTCGTGACCCCCACTGAGACTCTCACCTAAATGAGAGCTAGTACGCGGCCCCCACGAGACTCTCACCTAAATAAGAGCTAGTACGCGGCCCCCACGAGACTCTCACCTAAATGAGCTAGTCTGTGACCCCCACAGGACTCTCACCTAAATAAGAGATAGTCTGTGACCCCACAGACTCTCACCTAAAATGAGAGATAGTCTGTGACCCCCACGACGAGACTCTCATATGAAGATAGTCGTGACCCCACAGTTTCTGCTGTGAGAGCTAGTCTGTGACCCCCTGGACTCTCCCGCCTAAATGAGAGCTAGTCGCGGCCCCCCAGAGACTCTCACCTAATAAGGCTTACTATTCGTCATTTGGAACAATTCGAAGGCTTACTATTCATTATTTTTGGAAATTTCTAAGAGTTACTATTCATTATTTTGTTGCAAAATTCTAGGGATTACTATTCATGAATTTGGGAATTTCAAGGGCTTCCCTAAACCGTCAATTGCGCCTCAGGTGCGAGCTAAACCCATAAACCACAAATCTAGTGAAGGTCATCTCACGCCCGGCACTTTACGTTGTTCCAAAGTCCACTCAATTTTTGTGCCATCAACACTCATCAATAGTGAATGGGAAAGTCACGTGTCGGCTCCGCAATTTTCCAAATTATTTTGGCTCACACATATCCTGCTCCCAAATTCACCATGTTTTTCAATTATCCTACAATGGTACTTGAGGCTAGATTGACATGTGTGAAAACAAATATCAAATGATTGGTATTTCGATTTACTCGTGTGGCATGGTCTTTGGGTAACTATCCATCCCTCGAAGGGAATGCCCTTTGATACATAGTTAGGGGCATTTGTGGGATATAATTTTCTGGGCTAGAGTATGGCGGATAAGAAAACGCGGACCTCGAAATACGGTCATAGACTCGACAACTCCAATCGGACCGAAATTTGCTCAAGCGGTCGGCTATGCCACCACATCTGTTGAACCGGAAGGTCGGCGAAGTCCCACGGCTTCGAGATTGACTCCATTTCTTGTTCCCATGTGAACCGGAAACTGATCGACTAAGGATCGGACGGAGTTTCCTATATTCTTGAAGAATTCCTACAATTTAGGGATTGGCGTCACCGCCATAAGTAATCACACTCCTCCAAGGAAACAATATCTATCTCTATAAATATCCTTTGGGATTGTCGGTTTTTAATACCATTCATATCTTAAAGGTCTCTACGCCCCAGGCGTATATAAGTATCCTCATCTAGAGCATAACTCTAGTAATTCAATCACGCATGCCTTGCTCTTTACTTATTCTTTCGTCCACTACTTGAATCTTAATATTGCTTCAGCAACCGTCGGAGAGCTTTGGTCGATTGCCACATGTCGATACCACACCGGTACCTAAGATTAGCAATCACAATTGTTTGTTCTCTTGTAAGTTAATAGGTATTGTGTACAATCTCTATCTACGGCGATGCAAATTTAGTTCCAACATAATTGATTTTGATTTTAAACTCATGCTAATTAAGTTTGATTGCTTTCGTGTCATGATTAATCTCTATAGATGTTAAATGAACCTAGAAAAAACAATTTTCCTCAGAAACTTTCCTTAAGTTGTATTTACAATGAGAAATGGTCAATACTCATAAATAATAACAATTTAACCTCTCTATATCGGGAATTGGCTACCGTACTTGTATGTATTACATGCTTACCACCAAACAAAAAAAAAAAAAAAAGCTAAATTTGTGAAGGGGTAGGGTGCTTGTTCTCCATCTACACCCCGAGACGGAAGGTGCAGCAGGAAAGAACTCGGAAAATCATGAAGGAATTTGGCGAGAGGATGAGGTTGGAGACTCCCGGGGTGATGCGACGAGTAGGGATTGCTCCGAAGATGTTGTGCTTCGAGGACGAGTGTTACGAGGTTGCGGAAATTTAGTGAGACTCGCCCAGAATCTCGGCCAGGAGATGAAGTTGAAAACATGTTGGAGGTATTGAGATGAAGTTGAAAAAACGTGACGATCACTGCAATTTCACCTCCAAGAGCCGGTGCGCACGGCTGAAACGAGACCTTTGCAATCGGCAAGCTCTGCTCTCGCGAAGCTATCCGATCGTTAGAGTCGGGACCCCCAATGAGATAATCAAAACCTAGAAAATCACTTGTAGGCAAAGTTTTCAACATAGGAGGTGAAGTCCTAGGATAGGAGGTGAAGTCTAGGAGGCGAAGTTGCGAGGATCGGAGGTGAAATCGTTAGGTTATTTATTTTTATTTTTGTTGGTGTAAACATGTAATACATATAACTTAGCCATTCCCCTCTATATCAAGAAAGGTTAAGTTTTACGCCTTGAGCGGACAAAGACCAAATGCTAAGATGTATCCACGAACAAAACGTTCTTGCTTTGCTCCTTGTCAAAAGATGCCCCAGTACAATTTGAAAATATCACCCATAATAATAAAAGCTACGGTAAGCGGTTACCATTGATCCCATCTATTTTATAAAGTCATCCCACATTTACTGTTGACAATTGACTCTCTCAGCAGTAGAGCAACATGTTCTTGTATCGAAGTAAGTAACTCTGTGTCAGATTTTCATCGAGATCGGGCAACTCATCCATTGTTGTCCCTTAGCCTTTGGAAAACGGCCAATCCTTTTTTTGACATCGTCGGATGTAGTTGTGTAGAACACCGCGGCTATAACTATATCCCTTTGAATATGAAATGCGTATTGAGGAGCAAGTTTGAGTATCGGAAACCTAGTCTTCAACAAATAAAAGATCTACGGATGACATTCTTTAAGAGATGAGTGCTGTGATTAAATAAAATGGCTGGCACTACTGGTAGAAAAAAGATGATGCTTCTCAAAGATGGTTCCTCGCAACAACTTAGTTTCAGACTGTTGATCAAACTGTTCATAAGACAAGGAAACCACAAATATAACCTAAATGAGAATAAAAATGTGAATACATCTATGCTACTCAGAACTTCATAATAATCATCCTTCATCCTTCAACTTACCTACACTGATCAATTCAAATATATTTACAGTTCCCAACTTCTTCATAAAATACTACAAACAATTTGAAAATGACATATATGCCTTCATTTAGATTAAAAATACGGTTCTGACAATCCCCAAACTGCTTGCCAAATGTATATTATTAAACTGATTTTGTTTTATCTCCATTCTTCGTAAATGCTGACCTAAGTTTAGCATTGGAAGGAAACATGACTGCTTCACTCATTTGATAAGACCTATGGCATGTTTACTTATTAGAATGAGAATGCAAGGTATGCGTATCATTCCTATTGCTGACATATCCTACATCTTCTAACACACAAGGAATTAAAAAGTAAGTGGGTCCCACTTTGAAAATATGTATTCAACACCCAATTTCAACCAGGTGTCCTTACCAAGGGGGGCTTGTTTATCCCATATCTGGACAATTGGATATCCTTCCCATACTATTCTCATATCATTCTCATACCTGAAAAAGTAAGTAAACGTGCCCCTAAATTGGAATGAACGCGGTCCATTTCATCTTCAACACTCCCAAGGCCTTACATCCTACTATCCTAGATATGCAAAAATATCTCATTCTATACCATATAACAAAGAATAATGTGCACTGTGACATTAAGCAGAAAAGAAGAAATCATATATGGTTAACAGTTCTCCTTTCCTACCCAATAATTCTCATAGGACTAGACCTTGCTAATTATACCAATTAGTCCCAGTCCCACACACAGCTACTCATTATTTGAAGACAAAAGTGGTCACTAGAAAAATAAGATCCAGATCAATTCATTGGTGGCAATTCATTAAATGGTTTCTTTAATTGCCCGGCTTCTTCTGCCCTTCATGAGTACAGATAAACATAAAAATTAAGCATCCAGGATGATTACTTAGAGAAAAAGAAAAAAAGTGTTTCACCAATAGCTGTTCAAGCAAAGTATCAGTCAGAGAATATCAATTTATATCAGAGGAGGTAACTGACCAGAGGTTGCAAGTATTCTCTGTAAGAATTACTCGTATATCTTGCTCTGGCTATAGATGCGGATTTGCCTGCAGATTCCAAAAAAAACATGGAATTGGGAAATGTTTTTAACATGATCACAGAATCACATCAAACTAAGTAGAAAATACTTTTAAAAAAAAATGGTTTGGCTTTTAACAAGGTGAGCTTCAAACAGACATTAGCTAAATAAAGAAATTAACTTTTTTAGTGCATACCTCCGGAGAGCTGTTTCAGTATCAAAACTCCGATTCTTGAAACTTGAGAAGCAAACATAATCGTCAGACCTCTTAGTAAACCCTAACTCCAACAAAGCAAATTGAGGAACTTTAATCTGAAAAAACAAAAAGAGATATTCAAATTCTGTTTTTACTTTTTTATCAAATGATAGGGAAAAAGAAACTTTATTGTCAAATTATCTCCAGACTTGGAGGTACTCAAGTTCTAGGCAGGAAGAAAAGAGGATGTCCACAGTTTAAGAGAAGTGTAACATCTTCCCCCAACTACAGTAACCCTGCAATATAGTTCAACAATTCTAACCGTCCATCACTTTAGGTTTTCAAGGATCATCCCCTGCAAAGGATCAGCCTTAACTGAAATTGTTTATTAAATCGCTAAGCAAGTTGAGAATTGGCTGCTTTTTTGCAAGGCTAATCCTCAAAGGAGGACCTAAAAAGCTGATGATTTCAAATTATTGAACTGCAATCCCGGAAAAAGGACGTCCACGCTCATCATATTTCATCACCTGAGCCTTGTTAATTGAAGTTGGGCAAAAGTGCAATCGCTATTTACAAATTGATAGTTTCAGCAGGCACTAAAAGTCCAAATGCAAAGGTAACTAATCAAATAAATAAACCAATGACATTGAGAGCATAGGGATGAACATGAACCTTCTTTTAGTGTTATTTCTAGTGGTGGCCATGAAAGCAGTGGGAGAAGTGAAAATTTTCTGCCTACTGAATCCAAGAGAAATCAAAGATCTAACCAAATTGAAATTGAAACTGAAACTCAAATTCCCAGTAATGGATCCACAAAAAGGGAGAATTAGAGCAATTGAAATAGCAGACTCAATATTTTTTGTTGGTGCAATTTGATTTTCTCTTATTCACATACAGTATTTGATTCTCAGAAAACAAACAAATTCGTGAAAACATAGGATAGCGAATAGGGCGGACACTAACCGGCTGAGACTGACGGGCCGAGTTAACAGTTGAACAGTTTAACCATCACTGTATCATCGCGAAACAACCTCAAATAGAACTGTGATTCTATAGTTACCACTCTCACATTTTAAATTTTAACTTTAGCAAAAATTAAAATCTTACTCATTCACACAATGCCCATCTATCCTCTTCCATCTAGAATGTGAGCTAGTTAGTATAATACACTCTTCAACATTACACGAAGAATCAGCATTTCATGTGATTTTTTAGGGAAAAGTGTTCCAAGATAGAATGTTTAATGCAACAGAGAAGCTGAACGATAACACAAGGTAAACATTACTTCAAGGGGAAGGGGAGAAAAAGAGAGGTGAGAAATCCAGAGATTCCGGTACTGACTACTTCATGAGTATGTCCTATCCTATGCGAAGAATCACCGTGTTGTGTAAAAGCATTACCATTACTGCAAAGTTGAATGTTTACGTTTTTCCCTATTCGATTTAAGATTTATGTAGGCATGTTGGATGATCTGGTAAACATACAAACATAAGATTCCCAATTTCCCAACACAGTGCTGCTGCTGCACATGATATGATTCATCAATTCTCAACTACATTAACAGCTACAAGATTTAACCCCCAAAAAAATAACAGCTAAGAGAAAGATAAAAATATAATCAAAGGAGAAATTCAAAAGGCATAGCCCCATAGGTCCATCTCCAAACTCACAGCCAAAAAGACGAAATTTACCACATACAGTCCATTGCATCTACTCAAATCGCACAAAAGGTTCGTATACACACACAAATATTTTTAATTCAAAAATCTTAACGATATTCACACCAAAAAAATAAAAAATGCCTTAACGATGAAGCTGTTGGAAAACCAAATCAAAATTTTCTTTTAAACTCTTACCGATGAAACCAAACGCTGTGAAATTATTATCCTCTGGAGCCTGGAGCAGGGAGGGAAATCCAATAGTAAGAAAAGAAAAGCTTGAAAAACAGTTATGGCCCTTCGGGGAACCGAAGCGTTTACCTGGGACTGAAAAGTTACACGAAGGTAAGTAAAGAGTCAAAGCTTCTGCACTTCTGTTGGTGAAGAAGACGAGTGGAGATTACTAGGCTGTGTGTTTAGGATGGACTTGGGCCCATCACGGCCCAATCTGAAGGAAATGGAAAAAAATTATTTGTTTATTTATTCGGTTTCAAGAATCAAATATTTTAGTTCGGTTTTTTCGGTTTTCGATTTTTCGAACCCAACCCTAAAAACTGCTGCGACAAAAGCTTACAAGGTATATCAAAAAATTCTCCATTGAAGCTCTGGATTGATCCGACAATCGACACGTAAATCAGACACTCGCCATGCATGGCTCCGAAATCCGAACCCCTTTCCTTATCCCCATAACCTCTCCATATTTTCATCACCTCCATCAGAAAAACTAAGCAAAAATCTGAGATATATTCGTACAGAGTTATGAAGTTGAAAGGCAAGGTGCTTGTGGTTTTCTTGTTGTTGTCTGCTTTTTTTTTCTGAGTGCTTTTGCGGCTTCTGTGGTTTTGGAAGATCCGGAGCTGAAGCAGTGCAAGCACAAGTGCAAACACCAGCGAGGGTTTGAGGAGAGGCAGAAGGAACAGTGCGAGAGGAAGTGCGAGGACTACATTAAGCAGAAGAGGGAGCAGGAGGGGCAGCGGAGGAGGTCGGAAGGCAGGGGAGGAGGACGCGGAGGAGAAGGAACATGTTCATTAACATGTAATAAGTGTCATCAATATGTTAGTATCACACAATAAACAAGATAACCGTATATTCCAATACCTCTTTGCAATCAGGTAGAGCTTCACATCTTCGACTCATTTGAAGTAGTTCTTTCTAGAGACTTTCAAAGCAGTAAAGTCGAGTTTGTTTAAATTCGACAGTATATATCAAACGCTCATCTGCTTTATTTTAGGATTTAGGGTTTAGAGTGTAGGATTTAGTCATTGAGAATTCATATATCATAAGCAATTTTTTAAAAAGCACAACAATCCCAAAGTGGCCCTAATCATTGAGAATTCATATATCAATGTTTTGTAATGTATTTCTTACTAATGTAGCCTAAGAGAGCAACTTATATGTAAAATAAAAGCTTTAGAAATATTTTTATTGTTAGAATTCCCGAGTGTTTTTAAAGCAAATTTATGGGAGTGCACAGAATCATTGGTGAGTAATGATACAAATGAATGCCTGTTTTATTTAAAATTCATCTGTCGGTGCATTTGGCATTGCTACTGCTATCGCTCCATGTAAAGGTAACGTATGACGCATTGCTATCTCCCCCGGCTCATTGGCTCTGTTAGCTTCACGCAGTTAGCTGTTTCGAGAGGGTTCTTCAAGAGCCTTCACGGTCTCATAGACAGCCGAAAAGTCAAGGTCCCCAAGCCCCATGCTTCTGGCCTTCTTGAAAGCCTAAAATACCATAATAAACATAAATACTTTAGTGTACTATTACTATAAAGCTATGTTTGAGCGAGAGATTTTCAAGTCATAAGGAATTGAGGTCAAATAATTAAAGATCACGACTTTACACTTCAAAATTCCAATTAATTCAAACTTCCAAGTATAAACACAAGTAATTCAATTTAAACAACACTATCAACAAACAGAGTTCAGAAAACAAGTCAAGTGTTTAAATGGCTTCTCAATGATGACGGTGGATATTTGAAGCTGCGAGTTACTGGAAAGACTTATGTTACTTAGAAGATATGTAGACAGTAGATAAGGGTTTTGAAAGAAGTGAAATCAAACCACTCTCTGTTGAGATTAGCCTTTACAGGACAGCAGCAGCCCTGGGGTCTAAACCTTGGAATCACATCGAGAAAAGGGTTTAGGGTTTAGGGACTTTGTAGACAGTTAACAAAGAACAAGTAAGAGCATAACCTCATTGGCTGCAGCAGCTACTGGCATTGATGTAGCTGTTTCATCCCCAAGGGCAAGAGCCAATCTCATGTCCTTCTGCTGATGCTTCAAAGGAAATGCAGGCGAGTGACTGCCCTTAATCATACTGGGTCCTTTCAACCTAAACATTGGATTTGCAATTCCGCCTAGATCCTGCCAAAATAAACTCATCAACAGTAAGCAGATCAACAACTAGTAAAATAAAGTCTAGGTAGCTACTGACCAACACATCAAGAAGAACAGAAGGATCCAGTCCACTTCTTCCAGCAAGAACAAGCCCCTCAGAGAATGCATTCATCATGCTGCAATAAACAGAACGTATAATATATTTACCATAATTGCTTTGGTTGTATCAATAATGAATCTGTATATGCTAGATTAGAAGCGCACGTTGGATTATTATGCGATGTCAACTTGCGAGAAATGTTTTATAATTTTTATTATACGTTGTCAAGTTGAAATAGGCATTTTCTACATGTCACACCATCAAGGTTTCGAGTCAGTGTTAAATTGGGCCATGAAGTTTCAGTTTTTTCACATTACATACCCAACATTTTGGCATTAAACCAGTCCAGTTTACACTTTTTGTGAAGTTGACTGTCTGGTTAACCGTTAATTGCTGAAGTGACAGCGCTGGATCTACTCCCAATATGCCCTCGGTGTGTTCTATGTGGCATGGTTAGTGGGTGGTTATCACGCTGTCACGTCAACAGTTAACAGTTGATTACGCAGTCAACCTAACAAAAGGTGTACATTGGTCGCATGTCAAAACGTCAAGGTATAATATGAGAAGATTATTCTCTGGCCCACCATTCTGAAATAAGTATACAAATGTACTTAGCACCACAATATATTATGAGAGTAGGATATCTGATATTGTCAATACTGCTTCTGAACTTCCAGAAAAGTATTACGCTAGTACATCAGCATACTACATCTTCCTAGTAGAAAATTCAACCTCTATAAACTTGCGT
Organism: Gillenia trifoliata; assembly: GCA_018257905.1. Lineage (NCBI taxonomy): Eukaryota > Viridiplantae > Streptophyta > Magnoliopsida > Rosales > Rosaceae > Gillenia > Gillenia trifoliata. The sequence continues at coordinate 29,372,731 of CM031084.1, read as the reverse complement.
TCTTGAGACAATACTATTCGCTTTATTTGACAAAAAGAGTTGTGAAAATGATTCTCCATTATATTATGGATCATTTGTGCAGAAAAGCAACCATTACCTTCCCATTATCATGTTCACAACAAGTTTCATTTTTGCTCCATTTCCAACCTGCCCCAAGTAGAAAGACTTCTTTCCCATGACATTGAAAGCCGGAATCACTTCCTCATACAATGCCTACATTTATAAACAGTGAAATGATGCAGTGATGTTACAGACAAACACCTTAGTAAACTACGGAGAGGAATAAACATATGAAGTGATTCCTGACTTAACTATAGATATAGCAAATCCAGGCTCTGCACGGAAGAGTATGATATAGTAATTTGCAGCACATCTCTTACTCAAAAGTCTGCAACTATAGAAACTCATGACTGCACTCATAAAATTGTGATGCAGATGCTATAGCTTGGCGATTACTTTTTAATTCTATACAGCTCGGTTATAACATGTTTGTGTACAATGAAGTATTCGGATAAGATCTTTGATTTATAGATCCTGGTAGAACTTCAGTAATCAGACTGGAAGTTAGTAAACATCTCAATGAAAATCAACCGTACCCTCAAAAGCTCATCATTCCATAACCAAAATCTAAATGCTTTGTGATGCATAGAGAATGTTGGACTTACCATCATTATAGAACAGAACAATTATTCCTCTTCCTTCAAATTTTATGATCCCTAAGGCTATGTTTGAATGAGGGTTTTGCAAGTCATGGGTTTGACAGACAAACTATAAAGAAAATTATCACAAAATGTTGGATAGGAAGGATTAGAAGATGCATCATCTAAGCACTGCAAAGGCATATGAGAGGGATTAGCTAAACCCACCTTCCAAGGTGGGTTTAGCTAATCTCTCCTTACATGCCTCCCTCCTATAGTTTGACTTCCAATCTCTCCTCATATGAAAATGATCACAACATTTTGTGATCATTTTGTGATCATTCTCTTTATAGTTTGACTTCCAATCCCATGACTTGCAAAACCCTCATCCAAACATAGCCTAAATCTCCTATTGCGCTTGAAAGCTCCTAGAGAACCCCATTTTTTTTATAATTTCAAATTATCTTTGAAAACAATAAAATATTTCTTAGCACATTTGAAACTGCCACTTTTACCCATGCGCGCCCTCGTATTCAATGGTGAACTTTTCAAAGCATGACACTGAAACAAATATGTGACCGGTGGTTCAAAATGTATATTCTGTTTACATGCACAAATAAAGTCAGTCTTCCTTGTATGTCTGTGTCTGTCCTCGTGTCTGTCCTCTTCTCTGTGCGCTTGCGTCAACACGTGTGTACTTATTTAATGTCTTTGAAATTATATTTTTTTATTTTCCATCTTTAATTTCTAGCCAAAAGCATTAAGAGTCTTGTTTTTTGTGTAAAAAAGTGACACGCATCCTTTGAAAAAGTGAGAAGGTCCAAATGCAAAGGTTGCTAGCACTCTCCGTCAAGCAATGTCCTTTATATTTTCAAAATTTAAGCCAATATGACACCAAATACATATATACTTATACCTCAAGCGCATGCACAAGTAGGTCACTAGCAATGTTACTCCCTTTAAGATCCCAAAACATAATGCAACAGAAGAGCATGAATTATATGCAGGAAAGCATATTTGGCATGAATTATATGTATAAAGCAACAAACTGCATAAATGATAACTTGTGTAACATATTACCTTCTCACCAGCTGCAAGTATAACTAGTTGACCATCTTCTGCGGGCTTTTTGCTACCTGAAACAGGAGCTTCAAGAAAGTAACCACCCTTTTCTTTAATTGCCTGTAGATATTTGGTGCAAACCTTAGTTATACATAGAAAGATACTTTTCCGATTAATATTTTTTTATTCAAATATTTGATGAATAAATATTTAGAACTGCCTCATGCTCTGGTTCTAAATATCTAACTCTAGTCTTTTTTTCCTAGTGCAAGTTCATTTAACCAAGAACTGCTTACCAACCTGTAACAGAGCCTTTCTAAATTAACAGTTTTTTTTTTTAAATATATAACGAACTTCCTGCAGAATCCGAATTTTCAATCTTTTTGTGAGAGAGAGAATGAGTTGCCTTTTTCTGAAGTGTCATTAAATCCAGAATTTTGACTGTATTTTCTTTTTTTGAAGTGTTTGCTTTCGTAACACTCTGACCTTCCTGCCAATTCTAGCCTCAGAATCCTAAGTTGTGCATAAAGAAACAAAAAAAATCTTGCTTTAGGATGTAAGTTTTGAACATTAATATATATTTGTACGTTTGTACGCCCATGCACTTTTTATTTAATGTTTTAGAACCCTACATCTTTCAGCCCTAAATCTTCACCTGCACCCGTATAAAGTTAAACTTCATTCTAGCAACTTCTCGACCTTAATCCAGATTCAGTCAAGAAGCTACCCTACCTTCCTTATGTCTACATATTCACTACATTACATGAAAAGGCCCAAAATATCATTCTGAATCAGGAAGATCCTGCATCTGCCAGAAAACCACAGATAAAAAAGTCTTTCATTTTCATTACCTATAAAATCCTTTTACTTATTGAAAGTCTAACATGGTACACAAGAAATTAGCCTTTACAAATCGTCCTACATTTGAGACAACTTTCTGGGAGTATTCAACTTTAGCTACTCCTACAAGTTCAAACTCCAACTTAGATTTCTTGGATACAAATTCCTGCCATAGGCGTATGCATTCGAAAAAAGTAAGCCTACCGTTAGTATTTTGATAAAAGTCTACCATTAAGTTTGAAAGTCTGAAAAACAATGGTGACCGGAATGACGCACAAGAAATGTAAAATAGGAGGAGGGGATATCATTAGCAAGTAACTCAAACCTCATTGATCTTTGAAGAAGTATCAGCATCAACTGTAGACATGTCAACATAAGATTTTCCAGCACAAATCTGCTCAAGGATGCCATCTTTTCCAAAAACCACCTAAGTATTTTAAATTTTGATGAGTTGAAGCAAGTAGATGATGTGTCAAAATACCAAAGTGAAAAATACCAACCGCAAGAGCAGCTGAAGGATCAGATAACATTGCAATGGTATACTTGCACTTCTTAACCACTTCCGCAGGGGTTTCTGCAACAGAAGCACCATGCTCCACGAGTTCATGACTCTGCAATTGAAGTTTGGAAGGCACAACATGTGATAAGAGGTTTAGTCTCTTAGCTCAAGCTCAAGCACAGACCATGTAGAGATTCTAAATGAAGATAACAGGCATATCCACTAAGCTCTACAGACTAAACGGAACAGAAAGATTAATTAGCATGTTGGTTCTCAAAAGCTTCCGACATTTCAATTGATCAAAATTATTAATCGATCTGTACTTTCCAGTTTTCGGCCCCAAAAGCATTCCATGTGTGCGTTCTATAATAAATTAACTCAGTGATCAAGTCCAAAATTGGAAGTGAATAATGATTAACCAACTTTTCCGTAATACTAATACCTCAAGTTCACGATGACTTACGCCAAGCAGGAGAGTTTCAAATGGATGCCTATGTTACCACAAAGTTGGAGATAAAATGTTCACTTGTCAGAATCTCAGATTAATTTTCGTTTGAATGTATGTACGCCCAGATTATCAGCCGTGCAACATATGTTAGTACTCGGCAAATCACAATGTCCGTCAACTATCAAGAGAGGATTCATCCTCTTACATGTGTGTCAGCGTGTGTGTCTATACGTACACACACACACACATATATATATATA
>CM031084.1:29217298-29368884 GCA_018257905.1 Gillenia trifoliata | reverse complement strand
GTAGAGTTAAGGGTGTGTGCAACTATTGCAACCAAGCATTTATGGCCGACCCGGATAAAAATGGTACAACAACTTTGAAAAATCATTTAGCAAGATGTAGAACGTACCCTCCTAATCAAGAAATATATGCTGCAAATAGGCAAAAGGTCTTAACTTTTGCCAAGAGAGATAAGTTAGAAGCTATAGGATTTTCTCAAGAGGAAGTTACTAAAGCTTGTGTTAGGATGATAGTCCTAGACGAGTTACCTTTTTGCTTTGTGGAAGGAGAAGGTTTTCGCTATTTTTGCAAGGTGGGTATTCCTTTGTGGAAAGTGCCTAGTCGTAAGACAATTGCTAAGGATGTGCTTGGCTTGTTTTATACCGAAAAGGATACATTAAAGAGCCAATTGAAGTCATATAGGGTGTGTTTAACAACGGATACATGGACTTCTATTCAACAAATAAATTACATGGTTCTCACGGCGCATTTTATTGATGATGATTGGATGTTACATAAAAGAATTTTGAACTTTTGTGTAATTCCAAATCATAAAGGAGAATCCATTGCTCAACTTTTGGAGGAATGTTTAGTGGAGTGGGGTATAGAGAAGGTGCTAACTATTACGGTTGACAATGCTTCCGCAAATGATTCCGGTTTAAGGGACTTGGTGACCCGAATAAGTGGATGGGGACTCCCTAATGCACTTTTGCATAATGGGAAACATTTGCATATGAGGTGTGTTGCTCATATCCTCAATTTGGTTGTGAATGATGGCCTCAATTTGTTGAATAAATGCATACAAGGCATTCGTAATGCGGTTAGGTATGTAAGATCTTCCCCTCAAAGGTTAGAGAGCTTTAAGAAGTGTGTTGAGAAAGTGAGAATTGATAGCAAAGGGCTTGTGATTTTAGACGTCCCTACGAGGTGGAATTCCACATTTTTGATGTTGGAAGCGGCTTTGAAGTTTAAGATGGCTTTTGATAGATTGAAAGTAGATGATGGTCATTACCTTTCTTATTTTATTAAAGACAATCTTGAAAATATAAGGGAGGGGCCACCTTCAACCGATGATTGGAGTGAGGCGGGGATGTTTGCAACCTTTTTAAGACCTTTTTATGAAGTCACTTTGAGAGTATGTTGTTCCAATACTCCAACAATTCATAATTCATTCGGTGATATATTTAAGATCAAAGGTCTATTGCTTGAAAGCAAAGAGAACAAATATTTGTCCTTAATCTCCATGATAATGCTAGAAAAGTATGACAAATATTGGGGTTCAATGGAGGATATGAATCAATATTTTTTTGTTGCTCTTGTGCTTGATCCTCGCCATAAATTGGATAAGGTTGTTGATTACTTGGAGATAATCTTTGGTGAGGACGATGAAAAGGTTGAAAGTAACACAAATGCGGTGAAAGATTTGTTGCTTGATCTTTACAAGATTCATGAAGAAGATATGTGTTCCACTACACAACAAAGTGTGAGTATTGGTGGTGATAGTAGTTCTCAAACGGAAAGTGGGAATTCAACAAGCATGACCGAAACTGAAAGGAAGTTAAAAGAAAAAAGTGAAATGAGGAAAGCAAAGAGAGCCCGGGTTATACATAATGATGTGGATAGGTATCTTTCGGATTCTAATGAAGAGGAAGAACCAAACTTTGATATATTGAATTGGTGGAGGGTGAATGGGGTATCTAAATATCCTATTTTGGCACGTGTTGCAAGAGAGATTCTAGCTATTCCTGTATCAACAATAGCTTCGGAATCTTCGTTTAGCACAAGTGGACGGATAATTGATCCATATCGTAGTTCTTTGAGTCCTAAAATGGTGGAGGCTTTGATATGTACCCAAAATTGGCTTAGGTCCACCCATGTTGCATTACATCATGAGCCAACCATTGAGGAGATTGAGTTTTGTGAAGAAGTTGAGAAAGGTAATTTTATTTATTGTATAAATTATTTTATTTTGTTATAAGTATGTTTATAAAATAATTTAATGTTCTCCTATTTTTTTTTGTCTATTTGTATGTAGAATTGTCAAGTGAAAATTCAAGGAAGGGTGCTATGTTGCCCCCTAGGCCTCCTCATAAGAGTTAACAAACTCTCATTCAAGCTTGAAATGGTTTGTGACTTTGTGTTGAATTGTTGAAGACTTGAAGTGTGGAAGACCGAAGACTTGAAGACATGAATTTTTATGGGGTATTGAATAATTGAAGACATGAATTTGTATGGATTATTTATTTTTGAAGTTTCTCTATATTTTTTTTTTCAGTTTTTTTTTTTTATTTACAAAAAAGTTTTCGGATTAAAAAAAAAAAAAACCGAACCGAACCCAAACCGAACCGGACAAAACCGAACCGAATTCAAACCGAAAAAAAACAGAACCGAACCGAACCGAATAGTAATTTCGGTTTGGTTTCGGTTTGGGCCAAAAACCGAACCGAACGAAACCGAACCCAGCCCTAATGGTGGGCATCTTTCTAAAGAGTTTCTCTGATGTTTCAGCAAAATACAATCTTCCAGATTTTGCTGCTAGAATCTTATAGTCATTGAGATACCTCCGGATATCCTTCATGTCTTTGCATACCAGACAATCAAGGTCTGTATAAGCTCTGTTCTGTTCCTCAGTATCCCCTTGTAATGGATCTCTTAGGGTGAAAACCCTTCTTATCTGGGATATGATGTTCTGAGTATCATCAGCTATATCAATGAGTTGATTATAATCATTGGTGTACATCATCCTCCACTGGATCCATGTTTTCTTCTCTATTTCTCCAAGCAGGTTTTCGATGAACTCAACCTTTGCTTTGTTGCTTGGCCATACTTTGTCTAGTGCCTTGACGTAATTGAGGGTAACAGACTCCCATCTTGCTATTGTTGGAAATGTGCCCTAAAACCAATCATATGATGATACTTTACGGACATTTCAAATGTTAAACTAATTTAGTTTAATATAAAGGGCATATATTATTGTTTATAGTAGTCTCATATAAATGTTATATGCTTAAACAATAAGTCCAAGGAATATGTGCTTAGTAGAATGTAATCTAAACAAGTTAGGTTCATGAGACCATTCTCGATCATAGACATATCCTAAACGTTCCTGATCATAGGATTGTCAATTGGGCATTGACAGTCCGTTAAGATCAGTACATGTTATGTCTTCTCTCAAGGAGAGTGACTAGTCTCGAGTCATTGGTGTAACTGACACCAAGACAAGCATGTAGGTGCTCAATATAGAGTGAGTCCACTGAACACGATCAATGATGAGTTTTCATGATCATGTCACATGAGAACTCATAGTTGGGATAATGCAAATTAGTCCTTTGACCTGAGGCATCACAGTTGTCTTGTGGTGAGGTCCTTGATCTTTGATTATGTCAAAGTCACCCCATCCGAGGGTGTCCACGGCATAGTTGGGGTTAAGCTACTTAGCCATGGAGGCAAGTGAATGCGCAACAAGGGATCTCTAACCTTCAAACCGTTTGAGGGAGAATACTCTATGATATGATTAAGAATCTCTGGCCAGAGTATGAATAAGATTTAGGAAGTCGTTCCAAATCATATTCAAGGTAATCATATAAGTAAATGAATCACATTGGATAGTAGACATGAATAAACTATCAAACCAAACAATGTGGTCAAGAGTATTGTATTAGAGAAGGACCGTATTGCATTGCAATCCTAACTGAATAGGTTCTCCACCTCTTCTGATTAGCTTGGGTAGCCATGACATGCTGCTAGGTGTCACTCATGGTTTGTGGATGCCCTATAAGTGTATAATCACTTAAGGGAGAATTGAAAGTATGTTTCAATTCAGAATTGATTTGAAAGAGTTCCAATCCTCCACTGCCTCGCTAAAAGAAACCTAATGGATCGTACACCGAGTAAGGTAGAGTTTGATGAAACAATGGAGATGAGTAAGAATAATTAAATGGTTTAATTATTTATGGCAAGGATTAATTAATATGTTAATTAATCAAACGAATAAGTTCGTTATAGACCTCGGGTTAGTTTTGGGCTTCAAGGCCCAATGGGCTTCGAACGTCAAGCCCATTGACTTAAGTTGTATGACAACTTAATGACTAATAATATATTAGGGCCCTAAGAGCCCAATGAACCCACATGGCCGGCCATTTGAGAATGTGTAGCAAACTTGCTTTAATTGCAAGTTTGCCACTACATTGTGCAAATGATATAAAACAAGTTTATAACATTTCAACTTAGTGGTTTTTCTTTTGGGAGAATGGTTGAGCATGAAAATGCTCTCTTCTCTCAAAGAGGCCGGCTCCCTAGAGGAGAATAGCTAACAATCTCTCTTCCTCTAGGGCACTCATCTTCTCATCAAGGCTCTCCTTGGTGTGGAGACTTAGAGGTTCCCTACTTTGGGAACTTGGAGAATCCGATTCATCCATTCTCATCCAAGCAAGGAATGAAGGCCCTCTCCATGGGTGATTAGCCTTTGCTTAGGCAAAGAGGAATCTACAAAGGTATATGATTTCTCAACTCAAAATTTGTTTTGATTTGAGTCTTGGTTCACCATATCTACTAGGCTTTGAATTTTCTTGGGTAAAGTTTTGTTTTAAGTGCATAGAAGCATGTTTCCGCCTTTAATTGTTAAATGCATGCTTAATGATGTTGCTTAATGAACTCGGTTAATCCGCTTTTTTTTCCTTCAGCTATTACGTCATCATATTGCCCTATATCATCAGGCAATATTAACATGGCTCTTGTTGCTCCTTGTGCTGGTGGTAAAGACCACATATTGCTGGTTAGCCCCCTAGCCATTTCATTAGCCCTTACTTTGATTGGGCCAATATCAAATTTAGGAGGCTGCCTTGCCGAGCCCGATGCTGGCGGATAGGTTACAGGGCCCATAGTTGCATCCTGTGGGGGCCTGTAATTGGATACAGCACTATCCGCTATGCTGTATGCTCTTTCCACCTTCCCTGACTTACTTATGAGCTTTCTTAGTGCTGGGTAGTCCATGCTGCTTCCTTCTTCCAATGCACAACCGAACTGGGACTTTTCATCATCATCTGATTCACTGCCCGGCACATCTTTCAGCTCGCGGCTAGTAGAACCAGAGTCAAAATTCAAGTACTCGTGTCCGAAGTCAAACATGTCATCTTCTTTATGTTGGAAATGTGCCCTAAAACCAATCATATGATGATACTTTACGGACATTTCAACTGTTAAACTAATTTAGTTTAATATAAAGGGCAAAGGTTATTGTTTAAAGTGGTCTCATATAAATGTTATATGCTTAAACAATAAGTCCAAGGAATATGTGCTTAGTAGAATGTAATCTAAACAAGTTAGGTTCATGAGACATATCCTAAACGTTCCTGATCATAGGATTGCCAATTGGGCATTGACAGTCCGTTAAGATCAGTACGTGTTATGTCTTCTCTCAGGGAGAGTGACTAGTCTCGAGTCATTGGTGTAACTGACAACAAGATAAGCATGTAGGTGCTCAATATGGAATGAGTCCACTGAACACGATCAACGATGAGTTTTCATGTTCATGTCACATGAGAACTCATAGTTGGGATAATGCAAATTAGTCCTTTGACCTGAGGCATCACAGTTGTCTTGTGGTGAGGTCCTTGATCTTTGATTATGTCAAAGTCACCCCATCTGAGGGTGTCCACGGCATAGTTGGGGTTAAGCTACTTAGCCATGGAGGCAAGTGAATGCGCAACAATGGATCTCTAACCTTCAAACCGTTTGAGGGAGAATACTCTATGATATGATTAAGAATCTCTGGGCAGAGTATGAATGAGATTTAGGAAGTCGTTCCAAATCATATTCAATGTAATCATATAAGTAATGGAATCACATTGGATAGTAGACATGAATAAACTATCAAACCAAACAATGTGGTCAAGAGTATTGTATTAGAGAAAGACCGTATTGCATTGCAATCCTAAACTGAATAGGTTCTCCACCTCTTCTGATTAGCTTGGGTAGCCATGACATACTGCTAGGTGTAACTCATGGTTTGTGGAAGCCCTAAAGGTGTATGATCACTAAAGGGAGAATTGAAAGTATGTTTCAATTCACAATTGATTTGAAAGAGTTCTAATCCTCCACTGCCTCGCTAAAAGGAACCTAATGGATCGTACACCTAGTAAGGTAGAGTTTGATGAAATAATGGAGATGAGTAAGAATAATTAAATGGTTTAATTATTTATGGCAAGGATTAATTAATATGTTAATTAATCAAACGAATAAGTTCGTTAAAGACCTCGGGTTAGTTTTGGGCCTCAAGGCCCAATGGGCTTCGAACGTTAAGCTCATTGACTTAAGTTGTATGACAACTTAATGACTAATGAATCATTAGGGCCCAAACAGCCCATTGAACCAATATGGCCGGCCATTGAGAGAATGTGTAGCAAACTTGCTTTAATTGCAAGTTTGCCACTACATTATGAAATGCTATAAAGGAAACTTTATAACATTTTCAACATAGAGGTTTTCTTTTGGGAGAATGGATGAGAGTGAAAGCTCTCTCTTCTCTCAAAGAGGCCGGCTCCCTAAAGGAATTTAGCTAGCAATCTTCTTCCTCTAGGGCACTCATCTTCTCATCAAGGCTCTCCTTGGTGTGGAGACTTAGAGGTTCCCTACTTTGGGAACTCGGAGAAACCTCTTCAATCATCCTCATCCAAGCAAGGAATGAAGGCTCTCTCCATGGGTGATTAGCCTTTGCTTATGCAAAGATGAATCTTCAAAGGTATATGATTTCACAACTCAAATTGTGCTTGAGTTTAAGTAATGGTTCACCATATCTACTAGGCTTTAAAGTTCTTGGGTAAAGTTTTGAATTTGAATGCACTGAAGCATGATTCCGCCAATTAATTGTTAATTGCATGCTAATGATGTTGTTCAAATGAACTTGGTTTTACGAAAATCTCCCTTCACTTTATTCTCCGTGCAAAATTCCTCCTTTTGATAGTTCTCCATTGGTTTGCTGGACTCCATGCTGGCGTCAATGTCTTCAACATAAGCAATGCTTCTTGCTATGGATTCATTTTGCCTGATCCATGCTCTTTCGCCCCTTCCTCCTTTATAAGAATATGAGGAATGGCTGCTCAAATCCGTCTCACTACCCTCTGAAAAATGATGATGAATATCAGCATTCGACTCATGAGCTGGTAGGTCATGATTCAAATACTGCTGCTCATAGGCTTGATGCAGATTGTGATCCGCTATCTGAGAAAATTGGTTTGGATCATTTGAATCAGAGTCATCAGGAGTCTGGTCATAGATGGGCTCCTGATCTTCTGGGTCATCATCACGATCACTGTGGACTGGTGCCACCAGTTCCGATGCCGGGATACTATGGGAGTGAGAAAAAGTATGGGCTCAGAAAGTCAAGAACTTACAAGGGAAAGCCACATGATTCCCATGTAAAAAATGATGAATAGTACTGATTTGTAAAGAAGATGATGAATAGTACCGATTTGTAAAAAAGAGGCCGATTTTTTGGGAAAAAAAAATATTACGAGTTAGTTTGTGACCCCCCATAGACTCTCACTTATAAGAGCTAGTCTGTGACCCCCCACAGACTCTCACCTAATGAGAGATAGTCTGTGACCCCCCACAGACTCTCACCTAAATAAGAGATAGTCTGTGACCCCCCACAGACTCTCACCTAAATGAGAGCTATAGTCTGTGACCCCCACGACGAGACTCTCATATGAAGATAGTCGTGACCCCACAGTTTCTGCTGTGAGAGCTAGTCTGTGACCCCCTGGACTCTCCACCTAAATGAGAGCTAGTCTGTGACCCCCCACAGACTCTCACCTAATAAGGCTTACTATTCGTCATTTTCGGAACAATTCGAAGGCTTACTATTCATTATTTTTTGGAAATTTCTAAGGATTACTATTCATTATTTTGTCGCAAAATTCTAAGGGATTACTATTCATGAATTTTGGGAATTTTCTAAGGGCTTCCCTAAACCGTCAATTGCGCCTCGAATTGCGAGCCTAAACCCATAAACCCTAAAATCTAGTGAAGGTCATCTCACCTTGACACTTTACGTTGTTCCAAAGTCCACTCAATTTTGTGCATCAACACTCATCAATAGTGAATGGAAAGTCACGTGTCAGCTCCGCAATTTTCCAAATTATTTTTGGCTCCACACAGATCACACTCCCAAATTCACCATGTTTCAATTATCCTACAATGGTAACGAGGCCAGATTGACATGTGTCAAAACAAATATCAAATGATTGGTATTTCGATTTACTCCGACTGGCATGGTCTTTGGGTAACTATCCATCCTCAAGAGGAATGCCCTTTGATACATAGTTAGGGGCATTTGTGGGACCATGAATTTTCCTGGGCTAGAGTATGGCGGATAAGAAAACGCGGACCTCAGAAATCTGGTCATAGACTCGACAACTCCAATCGGACTGAGCTGCTCAAACGGATCAGCTATGCCACCACATCCTGCTGAACTTCGGAAAGGTCGGCGAAGTCCACTGACTTCACTGAGATTGACCATTCTTGTTCCGCAAGACACGGAAACCTGATCCGACTAAGGATCAGACGAGTTTCCTATATTCTTGAAGATTCCTACAATTTAGGGATTGGCGTACGCCGCAAGTAATCACACTCCTCAAGGGAAACAATATCTATCTCTAAATATCCTTTGGGATTGTCCCGGTTTAATACAAATTTCATATCTTAAAAGGTCTCTCGCCCCGACTAGTATAAGTATCCTCATCTAGAGCATAACTCTAGTAATTCAATCAACGCATACCTTGCTCTTTACTTATTCTTTCGTCCACTACTTGAATCTTAATATTGCTTACTAACTTAACCGTCGGAGAGCTTTGGTCAGTACCACATGTCGATACCACACCAGTACCTAAGGTTAATCACAATTGTTTGTTCTCTTGTAAGTGTCCGGTATTGTGTACAATCTCTATCTACGGCGTGCAAATTTAGTTCCAACATAATTGATTTTGATTTTAAACTCATGCTAATTAAAGTTTGATTGCTTTCGTGTCATGATTAATCTCTATAGATGTTAAATGAACCTAGAAAAAACAATTTTCCTCAAAACTTTCCTTAAGTTATGGCCCCACAGCAGAAATGGTCAATACTCATAAATAATAACAATTTAACCTCTCTATATCAGAATTGGCTACCGTACTTGTATGTATTACATGCTTACACAACAAAAAAAAAACCGGCTGAAGGGTTAGGGTGCTTGTTCTCCATCTCTACCAGACAGAAGGTCTGTGAGAAGAACTCAGAAAATCATGAAGGAATTTGGCAGAGGATGAGGTTGGAGAGCTCCAGGAGTGATGCGACGGAAGTGGGGATTGCTCCAGCGAAGATGTTGTAACTGAGGACGAGTGTTCTGAGGTTGCAGAGCTGGCTGAGACTCGCCGGAATCTGACCGGAGATGAAGTTGAAAACATGTTGGAGGGTATTGAGATGAAGTTGAAAAACGCCAGCGATCCCTGCAATTTCACCTCCAAGAGCCGGTGCGCCTGGCCTGACGAGACCCTGCAATCGGCAAGCTCTCTGCTCTCGCGAAGCTATCAATCGTTCCGAGTCGGGACCCCAAACCCAGATAATCAAAACCTAGAAAATCAACGCCGGCAAAGTTTTCAACATAGGAGGTGAAGTCCTAGGATAGGAGGTGAAGTCCTAGGAGGCGAAGTTGCAGGGATCAGAGGTGAAATCAGCCGGTTATTTATTTTTATTTTTTTGTTGGTGTAAACATGTAATACATACAAGCACCCTAGCCATTCCCCTCTATATCAAGAAAGGTTAAGTTTTACGCCTTGAGCGGACAAAGACCAAATGCTAAGATGTATCCCAAACAAGAAGAACGTTCTTGCTTTGCTCCTTGTCAAAAGATGCCCCCAAGTACAGTTTGAAAATATCACCATAATAAAAGCTACTGATGACAGTTACCATTGATCCCATCTATTTATAAAGTCATCCCACATTTCTGCAGCAATTGACTCTCTCACTGATAGAGCAACATGTTCTTGTATCGAAGTAAGTAACTCTGTGTCAAGATTTTCATCGAGATCAGGCAACTCATCCATTGTTGTCCCTTCCGCACTGGAAAACAGCCAATCCTTTTTTGACATACGTCGGATGTAGTTGTGTAGAACACACGCAGCTATAACTATATCCCTTTGAATATGAAATGCGTATTGAGGAGCAAGTTTGAGTATCGGAAACCTAGTCTTCAACAAATAAAAAGATCTCTGGATGACATTGCTAAGAGATGAGTGCCTGTGATTAAATAGCTCCCTTGCATTTCTAGGTAACTGATTAGCACCCCTATATTCATTAGCACGATACCTGACGCCTTGAAATGGGGCAATAAAGCCTTTCATACTTGCATATCCTGTGTCAACAAGGTAAAATTTTCCTGCAAGATAAAATCATTGATAAAAGTAAGTCGTAGATGGCGTTACAAGTACAATGTCATACTGATAAAGAAATAATGCTTACAGGCAGCATGTTACAGATAATATATCGAAGGCACACCTTCAGGAATATGAGGGAAATTCTGATGCGGATCATCAAGGACTGCCTTCAACACACGGGCTCCTGCAGCTGAGCCTTCCCAGCCAGGATAAATGAATATAAACTGAAGGTCAAACGTGCAAGCTGCCAACACATTTTGTGAAAGAACACCTTTCTTATTTCGAAACCGGGATTGATCTTTGGCTGGGACATGGGCTGGGACATGCATTCCACCAATGACTCCGAGACAATCCTAAGAATAGACAGATAGTAACTACAAGTGAATGGCAAAATAAATAAACAACAAAAAAAATCGGGTGAGAAACGTATGTAACTTGACTCAAACCTGGAAATATGGATAAAATCTAATGCTTCCACGGATTTCTGGAGGGCTGGTGGGGGTTGGTGTTTGTAAAAATTCGCGTGACAGTGACTTGACTGCCTTCAACACATTATTGAAATGACGGCTGATGGTTTCACCTGAATGATGAAATCGCTCTTGTATAACTCTGTTGCGTTCATTATGGCCAATAATATTCAAAAAGATTCCCAGCTGCTCCTCTATCATAACACCAGCAGTATCACGTAACATGCCTCTCTGCCGGAGAATGTCACATAACTTGTGAAATACATGTTTATCCATCCGAAACATTTCCTGGAACACATCATCATGACCACTCAGGACTTCAGTCATAAATCCACATACTTTACTAGGTGACAGACTACGACAAGGTTGCCTGCTAATACTGTTATAATAATAGTAACCAGCAGCTGACGCAGTTAGTTCCATCTCTTCCAATTCTAAGTCAAAATCATCCATGACAGCTGATGTATCTGCAAAATTAAAATTAAGATAATATACAAGACAATCACTTGAGTGGCGTGGATAGCCTTCAAACAAAAACAATAAACCATCAAATGGAAACTAATTCCTCTAATTTAATAAAAATATAAAATAAAAATCCACCAAGTACCCTCTCATGTCAAACCAAAAAATGACATAGCCGTAAAACAGAATGTCATACTAGTTACAATATCAATGGTTTGGAGTGAACTCAATACAACCCATAAGAATCTTTGACACTTTAACTACACATAAAAAGAAGGAACAAGATAAGACTGCTCATCTATTCAGTTAGAGGAAGCACTAAACTTGCGTTGCAACCACGGCAAACGTTTCTCACTTCTAAGAGATACGAAAGTTTCTCTAGCATTGGAGTTCTCAAATAAATCCAATGCACAAAAGTAAATCTGCTGATCAATGCCTGACATGTCATCCAAAACCTTTATGCATTTGCTTATAGAAAACCGTTCCTCACTCTTCATAATTGCTGCTGCCCTCATTTTTGAAGCAGCGGCTATTTCAAGCATAGCATCCACTATAGCATCGCCGGTAGCCTTGCGACTTCTCTTTCGACGACCTGAACCTGATGGTATCCCAGAATGATTCTTGTTTCCATCTTGCATGTTTGCATCCTCTCCAGATCCAGAAGAAGCATCCTCATCCACGAAATTCATTTGTGCTCTAGGATCAATAGAGATGCTTCAACACTCAATCATATTAACAACTGAAAAGTTCTGATTTAAACTTTATTGTTTCCAGGATGAACCCAAAAAGCCCAAAATCATTCCAATTCTCTACTAAAAGAATATTCCTTGTCTAGATATTACAGCAGTGAATACATACAGATTTGAAACGCAGCCATATACAGAGTAGAAGATGGATGAAAGGTCCACCCATCATCAACTCTTCTTCACAAAGTACAGTATAACATATCACTTTGATGGAGGATGAAAACGCGAATCATTGATAGGTGAAACAAAAACATATCTCAAACACCAAATGAAGACCAACCTTTTACTGAGTACCAATGACCAGATACATTGCCATTTCTACAGTCAAAGTATTGGATCTTTATTTTTGGACAATGGACACATTCATACCATTTTACACATGATTCTTAATGGACCCACTCAGAAGGAATGACTTCAAATATAGGGATTCGGTAATATTAAAGGAGATGCAGATTTAAAATGATTCCTGGTATATAGTTACTTCAAATCCATTTGAAACGTATATATCCATATTACCCCATCCTATTGACACCTAATCTTCACCAGTTTCATTCATATTTTTTCCATAAGACTCAACTACCAAATAATGGTATCTTGCAAACACAAACAGAGCATGTAAGAGCACTTTGCAGAGTTAACAGTTGAACAGTTTAACCATCACTGTATCATCGCGAAACAACCTCAAATAGAACTGTGATTCTATAGTTACCACTCTCACATTTTAAATTTTAACTTTAGCAAAAATTAAAATCTTACTCATTCATGTGATTTTTTAGGGAAAAGTGTTCCAAGATAGAATGTTTAATGCAACAGAGAAGCTGAACGATAACACAAGGTAAACGTTACTTCAAGGGGAAGGAGAGAAAAAGAGAGGTGAGAAAGCCAGAGATTCCGGTACTGACTACTTCATGAGTATGTCCTATCCTATGCGAAGAATCACCGTGTTGTGTAAAAGCATTACCATTACTGCAAAGTTGAATGTTTACGTTTTCCCCTATTCGATTTAAGATTTATATAGGCATGTTGGATGATCTGGTAAACATACAAACATAAGATTCCCAATTTCCCAACACAGTGCTGCTGCTGCACATGATATGATTCATCAATTCTCAACTATATTAACAGCTACGAGATTTAACCCCCAAAAAAATAGCAGCTAAGAGAAAGATAAAAATATAATCAAAGGAGAAATTCAAAAGGCATAGCCCCATAGGTCCATCTCCAAACTCACAGCCAAAAAGACGAAATTTACCACATACAGTCCATTGCATCTACTCAAATCGCATAAAAGGTTCGTATACACACACAAATATTTTTAATTCAAAAATCTTAACGATATTCACACCAAAAAAATAAAAAATGCCTTAACGATGAAGCTGTTGGAAAACCAAATCAAAATTTTCTTTTAAACTCTTACCGATGAAACCAAACGCTGTGAAATTATTATCCTCTGGAGCCTGGAGCAGGGAGGGAAATCCAATAGTAAGAAAAGAAAAGCTTGAAAAACAGTTATGGCCCTTCGGGGAACCGAAGCGTTTACCTGGGACTGAAAAGTTACACGAAGGTAAGTAAAGAGTCAAAGCTTCTGCACTTCTGTTGGTGAAGAAGACGAGTGGAGATTACTAGGCTGTGTGTTTAGGATGGACTTGGGCCCATCACGGCCCAATCTGAAGGAAATGGAAAAAAATTATTTGTTTATTTATTCGGTTTCAAGAATCAAATATTTTAGTTCGGTTTTTTCGGTTTTCGATTTTTCGAACCCAACCCTAAAAACTGCTGCGACAAAAGCTTACAAGGTATATCAAAAAATTCTCCATTGAAGCTCTGGATTGATCCGACAATCGACACGTAAATCAGACACTCGCCATGCATGGCTCCGAAATCCGAACCCCTTTCCTTATCCCCATAACCTCTCCATATTTTCATCACCTCCATCAGAAAAACTAAGCAAAAATCTGAGATATATTCGTACAGAGTTATGAAGTTGAAAGGCAAGGTGCTTGTGGTTTTCTTGTTGTTGTCTGCTTTTTTTTTTCTGAGTGCTTTTGCGGCTTCTGTGGTTTTGGAAGATCCGGAGCTGAAGCAGTGCAAGCACAAGTGCAAACACCAGCGAGGGTTTGAGGAGAGGCAGAAGGAACAGTGCGAGAGGAAGTGCGAGGACTACATTAAGCAGAAGAGGGAGCAGGAGGAGCAGCGGAGGAGGTCGGAAGGCAGGGGAGGAGGACGCGGAGGAGAAGGAACATGTTCATTAACATGTAATAAGTGTCATCAATATGTTAGTATCACACAATAAACAAGATAACCGTATATTCCAATACCTCTTTGCAATCAGGTAGAGCTTCACATCTTCGACTCATTTGAAGTAGTTCTTTCTAGAGACTTTCAAAGCAGTAAAGTCGAGTTTGTTTAAATTCGACAGTATATATCAAACGCTCATCTGCTTTATTTTAGGATTTAGGGTTTAGAGTGTAAGATTTAGTCATTGAGAATTCATATATCATAAGCAATTTTTTAAAAAGCACAACAATCCCAAAGTGGCCCTAATCATTGAGAATTCATATATCAATGTTTTGTAATGTATTTCTTACTAATGTAGCCTAAGAGAGCAACTTATATGTAAAATAAAAGCTTTAGAAATATTTTTATTGTTAGAATTCCCGAGTGTTTTTAAAGCAAATTTATGGGAGTGCACAGAATCATTGGTGAGTAATGATACAAATGAATGCCTGTTTTATTTAAAATTCATCTGTCGGTGCATTTGGCATTGCTACTGCTATCGCTCCATGTAAAGGTAACGTATGACGCATTGCTATCTCCCCCGGCTCATTGGCTCTGTTAGCTTCACGCAGTTAGCTGTTTCGAGAGGGTTCTTCAAGAGCCTTCACGGTCTCATAGACAGCCGAAAAGTCAAGGTCCCCAAGCCCCATGCTTCTGGCCTTCTTGAAAGCCTAAAATACCATAATAAACATAAATACTTTAGTGTACTATTACTATAAAGCTATGTTTGAGCGAGAGATTTTCAAGTCATAAGGAATTGAGGTCAAATAATTAAAGATCACGACTTTACACTTCAAAATTCCAATTAATTCAAACTTCCAAGTATAAACACAAGTAATTCAATTTAAACAACACTATCAACAAACAGAGTTCAGAAAACAAGTCAAGTGTTTAAATGGCTTCTCAATGATGACGGTGGATATTTGAAGCTGCGAGTTACTGGAAAGACTTATGTTACTTAGAAGATATGTAGACAGTAGATAAGGGTTTTGAAAGAAGTGAAATCAAACCACTCTCTGTTGAGATTAGCCTTTACAGGACAGCAGCAGCCCTGGGGTCTAAACCTTGGAATCACATCGAGAAAAGGGTTTAGGGTTTAGGGACTTTGTAGACAGTTAACAAAGAACAAGTAAGAGCATAACCTCATTGGCTGCAGCAGCTACTGGCATTGATGTAGCTGTTTCATCCCCAAGGGCAAGAGCCAATCTCATGTCCTTCTGCTGATGCTTCAAAGGAAATGCAGGCGAGTGACTGCCCTTAATCATACTGGGTCCTTTCAACCTAAACATTGGATTTGCAATTCCGCCTAGATCCTGCCAAAATAAACTCATCAACAGTAAGCAGATCAACAACTAGTAAAATAAAGTCTAGGTAGCTACTGACCAACACATCAAGAAGAACAGAAGGATCCAGTCCACTTCTTCCAGCAAGAACAAGCCCCTCAGAGAATGCATTCATCATGCTGCAATAAACAGAACGTATAATATATTTACCATAATTGCTTTGGTTGTATCAATAATGAATCTGTATATGCTAGATTAGAAGCGCACGTTGGATTATTATGCGATGTCAACTTGCGAGAAATGTTTTATAATTTTTATTATACGTTGTCAAGTTGAAATAGGCATTTTCTACATGTCACACCATCAAGGTTTCGAGTCAGTGTTAAATTGGGCCATGAAGTTTCAGTTTTTTCACATTACATACCCAACATTTTGGCATTAAACCAGTCCAGTTTACACTTTTTGTGAAGTTGACTGTCTGGTTAACCGTTAATTGCTGAAGTGACAGCGCTGGATCTACTCCCAATATGCCCTCGGTGTGTTCTATGTGGCATGGTTAGTGGGTGGTTATCACGCTGTCACGTCAACAGTTAACAGTTGATTACGCAGTCAACCTAACAAAAGGTGTACATTGGTCGCATGTCAAAACGTCAAGGTATAATATGAGAAGATTATTCTCTGGCCCACCATTCTGAAATAAGTATACAAATGTACTTAGCACCACAATATATTATGAGAGTAGGATATCTGATATTGTCAATACTGCTTCTGAACTTCCAGAAAAGTATTACGCTAGTACATCAGCATACTACATCTTCCTAGTAGAAAATTCAACCTCTATAAACTTGCGTTCTTGAGACAATACTATTCGCTTTATTTGACAAAAAGAGTTGTGAAAATGATTCTCCAT
Organism: Gillenia trifoliata; assembly: GCA_018257905.1. Taxonomy (NCBI): domain Eukaryota; kingdom Viridiplantae; phylum Streptophyta; class Magnoliopsida; order Rosales; family Rosaceae; genus Gillenia; species Gillenia trifoliata. The sequence goes on along the minus strand of CM031084.1, from coordinate 29,352,350 downwards.
TATATTATGGATCATTTGTGCAGAAAAGCAACCATTACCTTCCCATTATCATGTTCACAACAAGTTTCATTTTTGCTCCATTTCCAACCTGCCCCAAGTAGAAAGACTTCTTTCCCATGACATTGAAAGCCGGAATCACTTCCTCATACAATGCCTACATTTATAAACAGTGAAATGATGCAGTGATGTTACAGACAAACACCTTAGTAAACTACGGAGAGGAATAAACATATGAAGTGATTCCTGACTTAACTATAGATATAGCAAATCCAGGCTCTGCACGGAAGAGTATGATATAGTAATTTGCAGCACATCTCTTACTCAAAAGTCTGCAACTATAGAAACTCATGACTGCACTCATAAAATTGTGATGCAGATGCTATAGCTTGGCGATTACTTTTTAATTCTATACAGCTCGGTTATAACATGTTTGTGTACAATGAAGTATTCGGATAAGATCTTTGATTTATAGATCCTGGTAGAACTTCAGTAATCAGACTGGAAGTTAGTAAACATCTCAATGAAAATCAACCGTACCCTCAAAAGCTCATCATTCCATAACCAAAATCTAAATGCTTTGTGATGCATAGAGAATGTTGGACTTACCATCATTATAGAACAGAACAATTATTCCTCTTCCTTCAAATTTTATGATCCCTAAGGCTATGTTTGAATGAGGGTTTTGCAAGTCATGGGTTTGACAGACAAACTATAAAGAAAATTATCACAAAATGTTGGATAGGAAGGATTAGAAGATGCATCATCTAAGCACTGCAAAGGCATATGAGAGGGATTAGCTAAACCCACCTTCCAAGGTGGGTTTAGCTAATCTCTCCTTACATGCCTCCCTCCTATAGTTTGACTTCCAATCTCTCCTCATATGAAAATGATCACAACATTTTGTGATCATTTTGTGATCATTCTCTTTATAGTTTGACTTCCAATCCCATGACTTGCAAAACCCTCATCCAAACATAGCCTAAATCTCCTATTGCGCTTGAAAGCTCCTAGAGAACCCCATTTTTTTTATAATTTCAAATTATCTTTGAAAACAATAAAATATTTCTTAGCACATTTGAAACTGCCACTTTTACCCATGCGCGCCCTCGTATTCAATGGTGAACTTTTCAAAGCATGACACTGAAACAAATATGTGACCGGTGGTTCAAAATGTATATTCTGTTTACATGCACAAATAAAGTCAGTCTTCCTTGTATGTCTGTGTCTGTCCTCGTGTCTGTCCTCTTCTCTGTGCGCTTGCGTCAACACGTGTGTACTTATTTAATGTCTTTGAAATTATATTTTTTTATTTTCCATCTTTAATTTCTAGCCAAAAGCATTAAGAGTCTTGTTTTTTGTGTAAAAAAGTGACACGCATCCTTTGAAAAAGTGAGAAGGTCCAAATGCAAAGGTTGCTAGCACTCTCCGTCAAGCAATGTCCTTTATATTTTCAAAATTTAAGCCAATATGACACCAAATACATATATACTTATACCTCAAGCGCATGCACAAGTAGGTCACTAGCAATGTTACTCCCTTTAAGATCCCAAAACATAATGCAACAGAAGAGCATGAATTATATGCAGGAAAGCATATTTGGCATGAATTATATGTATAAAGCAACAAACTGCATAAATGATAACTTGTGTAACATATTACCTTCTCACCAGCTGCAAGTATAACTAGTTGACCATCTTCTGCGGGCTTTTTGCTACCTGAAACAGGAGCTTCAAGAAAGTAACCACCCTTTTCTTTAATTGCCTGTAGATATTTGGTGCAAACCTTAGTTATACATAGAAAGATACTTTTCCGATTAATATTTTTTTATTCAAATATTTGATGAATAAATATTTAGAACTGCCTCATGCTCTGGTTCTAAATATCTAACTCTAGTCTTTTTTTCCTAGTGCAAGTTCATTTAACCAAGAACTGCTTACCAACCTGTAACAGAGCCTTTCTAAATTAACAGTTTTTTTTTTTAAATATATAACGAACTTCCTGCAGAATCCGAATTTTCAATCTTTTTGTGAGAGAGAGAATGAGTTGCCTTTTTCTGAAGTGTCATTAAATCCAGAATTTTGACTGTATTTTCTTTTTTTGAAGTGTTTGCTTTCGTAACACTCTGACCTTCCTGCCAATTCTAGCCTCAGAATCCTAAGTTGTGCATAAAGAAACAAAAAAAATCTTGCTTTAGGATGTAAGTTTTGAACATTAATATATATTTGTACGTTTGTACGCCCATGCACTTTTTATTTAATGTTTTAGAACCCTACATCTTTCAGCCCTAAATCTTCACCTGCACCCGTATAAAGTTAAACTTCATTCTAGCAACTTCTCGACCTTAATCCAGATTCAGTCAAGAAGCTACCCTACCTTCCTTATGTCTACATATTCACTACATTACATGAAAAGGCCCAAAATATCATTCTGAATCAGGAAGATCCTGCATCTGCCAGAAAACCACAGATAAAAAAGTCTTTCATTTTCATTACCTATAAAATCCTTTTACTTATTGAAAGTCTAACATGGTACACAAGAAATTAGCCTTTACAAATCGTCCTACATTTGAGACAACTTTCTGGGAGTATTCAACTTTAGCTACTCCTACAAGTTCAAACTCCAACTTAGATTTCTTGGATACAAATTCCTGCCATAGGCGTATGCATTCGAAAAAAGTAAGCCTACCGTTAGTATTTTGATAAAAGTCTACCATTAAGTTTGAAAGTCTGAAAAACAATGGTGACCGGAATGACGCACAAGAAATGTAAAATAGGAGGAGGGGATATCATTAGCAAGTAACTCAAACCTCATTGATCTTTGAAGAAGTATCAGCATCAACTGTAGACATGTCAACATAAGATTTTCCAGCACAAATCTGCTCAAGGATGCCATCTTTTCCAAAAACCACCTAAGTATTTTAAATTTTGATGAGTTGAAGCAAGTAGATGATGTGTCAAAATACCAAAGTGAAAAATACCAACCGCAAGAGCAGCTGAAGGATCAGATAACATTGCAATGGTATACTTGCACTTCTTAACCACTTCCGCAGGGGTTTCTGCAACAGAAGCACCATGCTCCACGAGTTCATGACTCTGCAATTGAAGTTTGGAAGGCACAACATGTGATAAGAGGTTTAGTCTCTTAGCTCAAGCTCAAGCACAGACCATGTAGAGATTCTAAATGAAGATAACAGGCATATCCACTAAGCTCTACAGACTAAACGGAACAGAAAGATTAATTAGCATGTTGGTTCTCAAAAGCTTCCGACATTTCAATTGATCAAAATTATTAATCGATCTGTACTTTCCAGTTTTCGGCCCCAAAAGCATTCCATGTGTGCGTTCTATAATAAATTAACTCAGTGATCAAGTCCAAAATTGGAAGTGAATAATGATTAACCAACTTTTCCGTAATACTAATACCTCAAGTTCACGATGACTTACGCCAAGCAGGAGAGTTTCAAATGGATGCCTATGTTACCACAAAGTTGGAGATAAAATGTTCACTTGTCAGAATCTCAGATTAATTTTCGTTTGAATGTATGTACGCCCAGATTATCAGCCGTGCAACATATGTTAGTACTCGGCAAATCACAATGTCCGTCAACTATCAAGAGAGGATTCATCCTCTTACATGTGTGTCAGCGTGTGTGTCTATACGTACACACACACACACATATATATATATACACGCGCATAATTATACATGATCTAGGAAAGAAACTTGGGTCTTGAATTCATACAGTAGGAACCAATTCAGTAGCATGATGATGATTGGATTAGAAGATTAAGCAACACTCAAACAAGTAGCTGTGATAAGGATGGATACATAGAGCACAAGAGTTTGAAAATACCTTAGAGAGGGTCCTGTTCCAAACGGTGACCTTGAAGCCATGCCGGAGCAGATTCATAGACATGGCTTTCCCCATTATTCCCAGCCCCAAAAACCCGACCTCCATCTCTCACTCACTCTCTCAATCTCTCAATCTCTCTCTACCTTTCTCTCTCTCCAAAGTGGCAGACTCTTAGTGTATATAATTAGGTATCGTCAATATATTATCATTCACTCGCTGTATGTATCAAGTAGACATTGAAATCAAGTAGGCAAAAGATAGCAACTTTTTAGGTCTCCGTTTTTTTATATCTGATTTGATGACTAGGGTGGATTTGCTGTCCTGTCATTTTTCGGACGGATAGATGCGTTCCACGTCAATCCCTGGTTATTCTGTTTGTCCCTTTACTCCCCCACTCATCCTGGGAGGCAACCCACTTGCAGTCCTCCACGTGTATGATGCTTTCGGGAAATTGACTGATGAAATGATCCTTGTTCTGGATTTTCATCGTCCAGACCGTATGTTATCAAATTTGTATCTTTATTTGAATTTGAAAACTTTCGAGTTTGAAATTTAAAAAATTTAATGTCTGAATTCAAAACACCATTGCAATTTGCACCGTGAAGAGAGTTTATGAAGAAGCACATATTTAATAACAGTAACAAATAAATGAAAAATGGAGCTCAAGTCGTGTTCATTGGTCCACTAAAATACAGGAGCTACAAAACTGGGATGTTACGCGTTACACTCAACCAACTCTTCCCACAATCGTTATTGTGGTTTCAGAACATAGCTGAAAAAATTCCATCAAGTTCAGGTGCATCCTCTCTAGTGTGGTTTAGGAACATAGCCATCGACAGCAAAGTTTCGGGTGGCAGCAGGAATTGCTAAACGAATTCCATCAAGTTCAGGTTTTGCAATGACTTGACATCCCAAGCGAGACCTACAACGCAGAAACATAAAATTTTAATATGAACACACATACACAAATAATAAAAATAATAGTAATTATAATAATTCTACGTTAAAACCTACGTTTCAGTAAGTCCAAAGGCCAAGTCCAACATATCATTTTCCTCGTCAGTTGGGTCTTCTAATTTGTTGTAATAGTCCACGTCCTACAGTATGATTCTATAGTTAGCTGCTCGTACTTTATGCAAAGCCAGATATAAGTTAAAAGCACATTTCTTAAAACAAATACAGCATACCATCACAATCACATGACATGTTGAACAGGCAAGAGAACCTTCGCACGCTCCTGATAACACGACATTAGATTCTGTAAATATGATCAAAGAACTATTTGACAGGGTAGTGACTGTCGTCGTGTTTCCAAACAACTAACTTTGGTCCATTTTAAGAAAGAGAAATTTGCACAAATACCACTTGAACTATTAATATTAGGGGTGTCTGACCTAAACTCTGTTCTTGGTGAGAATGTACCACCTCCATCCTAACTCATCCAAATATTTGTTAAATAATTTTAAGAGCACCTTATAATTCTTTAGGCACCAACTCAACAAAATTTTCTTCAAAAATTCAAATATTATTCTTGTATTAGAAAACCCAAAAAAATAAAAAAGCTAAATGATTAAAAAAGAGTGGGATGTGGAGGGGAAGTGTGGGCTGCAACTGTGAGTTGCACAGCGAGGATGGGGAAGGTCGGAGTTGGGGAGTGGGAACAGGGCTGTAAGAGTTTTCCACTTAACTCCACACTCACCAAAAGTTCGCCCCACATTTACCTTATAACTTTTTTCAGTGTGAAAATAGAAAAAATGACTTACTGCCTGAAAAAGTTCCACTACGACCATCACTAACCAAGGAATCTCCCCCACCCCCACCACCACCACCACCACCACCACCACCCTATGTCAATCAATCACAACAAGTAGGTGAAGTAGCTACTGGAACTGTCTACAATGCCCGGCTAGATGATGGCCAAGTGGTTTCTATTAAATGAGCAAAGAATGGAGAGACTCTAAAATGACAGGTTTGAACCTGATACTTGGATAACCTTCTTACAACAAATTGAAATTTACAGGCCTCAAGCTGAAACCCTAGTTTCAATTGTTATCAATGAATCTCTCTCACTCTCTGCCATTAATAGAGTCTGTTATTTCAAACTCAGACATAGTTTAGGCTTTGGTGTATAGGGGTAATTATGGGACAATTGCTGGGTTTTCTTAGACATATGAAATTTGAATTAGAAAGTGGGGTGTACTTAGAATGGGGGGTGAACTCAGATGATCATGGAGTTTAAATAGAAAAACTCTTTGATTTCTTTATAGTTTTTAATTTGTTTTTTCTTTGTTCATGAATTTTTTCATCTTTTTAATTTGTTTTTCTTCTAATTAATATAAAGGACATTTACCAAATTGTCCTCATAGTATTTCATGTGTGTGGCACCAGGACATGATTTAACGGCATATGGATGGTGACCAACCTAGGTGGTAGATTTGCACCAAAAGTGAAGTTTAGATATTTGTTGCCAATTTTTTTTTCTAGGTGGTAACTGCACACAGCCCTGCTAGTCTAGGTGGTACTTGTGCAAATTCCCCTTTCAAGAAATATGCAGTCTGAAGCAACCAATAATTATTTTCCAAACTGATTTGACAAACACCTATCAGTACAATCAGTAGAGAGATGCATGAAAATTATGAAACCTGAAACAAATGACGATTATCTAGGGGACGACAGGAATTGATGTAGCAGATTTGGGTTTAGGTGAAAAAGACTATTAAATAAGCATCAGAACCTTGCCTTCAAGTTCTATATCATTTTCATGGGCAGCTTCAAGCATAGACATTCCAGTAGGAACCTTGATATGTTTTTCCTCTCCATCCTTATCAACAAATGTCACAGATATCCTGCAAATAGTTCATCTCTGTGTGAAGAAACAACATAATAATCTTACAGCAGATCTCAAAGGAAGATTAGGACCATGAGGTGAATATAAACCAAACTGCAACAAATTTCGCACAAAAAAAAAATTGGAGATTATGTTTAAATCATGCATGCATGTTCATTTGACTCTGTTCTCCTACTATTATGCTGCTCCTCAGAATCGTATCTCCTATCATTATTACTGATTATAATTTTTGAACCGTTTAACCACAAAGAACTTACTTTTCTTTCTGCTCAATCCCTTCATTTGACAAATGGCTGGCACTACTGGTAGAAAAAAGATGATGCTTCTCAAAGATGGTTCCTCGCAACAACTTAGTTTCAGACTGTTGATCAAACTGTTCATAAGACAAGGAAACCACAAATATAACCTAAATGAGAATAAAAATGTGAATACATCTATGCTACTCAGAACTTCATAATAATCATCCTTCATCCTTCAACTTACCTACACTGATCAATTCAAATATATTTACAGTTCCCAACTTCTTCATAAAATACTACAAACAATTTGAAAATGACATATATGCCTTCATTTAGATTAAAAATACGGTTCTGACAATCCCCAAACTGCTTGCCAAATGTATATTATTAAACTGATTTTGTTTTATCTCCATTCTTCGTAAATGCTGACCTAAGTTTAGCATTGGAAGGAAACATGACTGCTTCACTCATTTGATAAGACCTATGGCATGTTTACTTATTAGAATGAGAATGCAAGGTATGCGTATCATTCCTATTGCTGACATATCCTACATCTTCTAACACACAAGGAATTAAAAAGTAAGTGGGTCCCACTTTGAAAATATGTATTCAACACCCAATTTCAACCAGGTGTCCTTACCAAGGGGGGCTTGTTTATCCCATATCTGGACAATTGGATATCCTTCCCATACTATTCTCATATCATTCTCATACCTGAAAAAGTAAGTAAACGTGCCCCTAAATTGGAATGAACGCGGTCCATTTCATCTTCAACACTCCCAAGGCCTTACATCCTACTATCCTAGATATGCAAAAATATCTCATTCTATACCATATAACAAAGAATAATGTGCACTGTGACATTAAGCAGAAAAGAAGAAATCATATATGGTTAACAGTTCTCCTTTCCTACCCAATAATTCTCATAGGACTAGACCTTGCTAATTATACCAATTAGTCCCAGTCCCACACACAGCTACTCATTATTTGAAGACAAAAGTGGTCACTAGAAAAATAAGATCCAGATCAATTCATTGGTGGCAATTCATTAAATGGTTTCTTTAATTGCCCGGCTTCTTCTGCCCTTCATGAGTACAGATAAACATAAAAATTAAGCATCCAGGATGATTACTTAGAGAAAAAGAAAAAAAGTGTTTCACCAATAGCTGTTCAAGCAAAGTATCAGTCAGAGAATATCAATTTATATCAGAGGAGGTAACTGACCAGAGGTTGCAAGTATTCTCTGTAAGAATTACTCGTATATCTTGCTCTGGCTATAGATGCGGATTTGCCTGCAGATTCCAAAAAAAACATGGAATTGGGAAATGTTTTTAACATGATCACAGAATCACATCAAACTAAGTAGAAAATACTTTTAAAAAAAAATGGTTTGGCTTTTAACAAGGTGAGCTTCAAACAGACATTAGCTAAATAAAGAAATTCACTTTTTTAGTGCATACCTCCGGAGAGCTGTTTCAGTATCAAAACTCCGATTCTTGAAACTTGAGAAGCAAACATAATCGTCAGACCTCTTAGTAAACCCTAACTCCAACAAAGCAAATTGAGGAACTTTAATCTGAAAAAACAAAAAGAGATATTCAAATTCTGTTTTTACTTTTTTATCAAATGATAGGGAAAAAGAAACTTTATTGTCAAATTATCTCCAGACTTGGAGGTACTCAAGTTCTAGGCAGGAAGAAAAGAGGATGTCCACAGTTTAAGAGAAGTGTAACATCTTCCCCCAACTACAGTAACCCTGCAATATAGTTCAACAATTCTAACCGTCCATCACTTTAGGTTTTCAAGGATCATCCCCCGCAAAGGATCAGCCTTAACTGAAATTGTTTATTAAATCGCTAAGCAAGTTGAGAATTGGCTGCTTTTTTGCAAGGCTAATCCTCAAAGGAGGACCTAAAAAGCTGATGATTTCAAATTATTGAACTGCAATCCCGGAAAAAGGACGTCCACGCTCATCATATTTCATCACCTGAGCCTTGTTAATTGAAGTTGGGCAAAAGTGCAATCGCTATTTACAAATTGATAGTTTCAGCAGGCACTAAAAGTCCAAATGCAAAGGTAACTAATCAAATAAATAAACCAATGACATTGAGAGCATAGGGATGAACATGAACCTTCTTTTAGTGTTATTTCTAGTGGTGGCCATGAAAGCAGTGGGAGAAGTGAAAATTTTCTGCCTACTGAATCCAAGAGAAATCAAAGATCTAACCAAATTGAAATTGAAACTGAAACTCAAATTCCCAGTAATGGATCCACAAAAAGGGAGAATTAGAGCAATTGAAATAGCAGACTCAATATTTTTTGTTGGTGCAATTTGATTTTCTCTTATTCACATACAGTATTTGATTCTCAGAAAACAAACAAATTCGTGAAAACATAGGATAGCGAATAGGGCGGACACTAACCGGCTGAGACTGACGGGCCGAGTTAACAGTTGAACAGTTTAACCATCACTGTATCATCGCGAAACAACCTCAAATAGAACTGTGATTCTATAGTTACCACTCTCACATTTTAAATTTTAACTTTAGCAAAAATTAAAATCTTACTCATTCACACAATGCCCATCTATCCTCTTCCATCTAGAATGTGAGCTAGTTAGTATAATACACTCTTCAACATTACACGAAGAATCAGCATTTCATGTGATTTTTTAGGGAAAAGTGTTCCAAGATAGAATGTTTAATGCAACAGAGAAGCTGAACGATAACACAAGGTAAACATTACTTCAAGGGGAAGGGGAGAAAAAGAGAGGTGAGAAATCCAGAGATTCCGGTACTGACTACTTCATGAGTATGTCCTATCCTATGCGAAGAATCACCGTGTTGTGTAAAAGCATTACCATTACTGCAAAGTTGAATGTTTACGTTTTTCCCTATTCGATTTAAGATTTATGTAGGCATGTTGGATGATCTGGTAAACATACAAACATAAGATTCCCAATTTCCCAACACAGTGCTGCTGCTGCACATGATATGATTCATCAATTCTCAACTACATTAACAGCTACAAGATTTAACCCCCAAAAAAATAACAGCTAAGAGAAAGATAAAAATATAATCAAAGGAGAAATTCAAAAGGCATAGCCCCATAGGTCCATCTCCAAACTCACAGCCAAAAAGACGAAATTTACCACATACAGTCCATTGCATCTACTCAAATCGCACAAAAGGTTCGTATACACACACAAATATTTTTAATTCAAAAATCTTAACGATATTCACACCAAAAAAATAAAAAATGCCTTAACGATGAAGCTGTTGGAAAACCAAATCAAAATTTTCTTTTAAACTCTTACCGATGAAACCAAACGCTGTGAAATTATTATCCTCTGGAGCCTGGAGCAGGGAGGGAAATCCAATAGTAAGAAAAGAAAAGCTTGAAAAACAGTTACGGCCCTTCGGGGAACCGAAGCGTTTACCTGGGACTGAAAAGTTACACGAAGGTAAGTAAAGAGTCAAAGCTTCTGCACTTCTGTTGGTGAAGAAGACGAGTGGAGATTACTAGGCTGTGTTTTAGGATGGACTTGGGCCCATCACGGCCCAATCTGAAGGAAATGGAAAAAAATTATTTGTTTATTTATTTGGTTTCAAGAATCAAATATTTTAGTTCGGTTTTTTTCGGTTTTCGATTTTTCGAACCCAACCCTAAAAACTGCTGCGACAAAAGCTTACAAGGCATATCAAAAAATTCTCCATTGAAGCTCTGGATTAATCTGACAATCGACATGTAAATCAGACACTCACCATGCATGGCTTCGAAGTCCGAACCCCCTTCCTTATCCCCATAATCTCTCCATATTTTCATCACCTCCATCAGAAAATCTAAGCAGAAATCTGAGATATATTCGTAGAGTTATGAAGTTGAAAGGCAAGGTGCTTGTGGTTTTCTTGTTGTTGTCTATTTTTTTTTCTGAGTGCTTTTGCGGCTTCTGTGGTTTTGGAAGATCATGTGTTTTGGTCATGTTTTGAAGTAGATCAGACCTCGAGTGTAAGCCGAGACTTTTCGGCCAATTTCTGGCCATTTTCGACCACTTTTTGAACTCCAAATCTGTATAATCTTGTTCCCCTTCTCTCTAGCTTCATTTTGACATGTGAATCGTGTAAAATGGTTGAGAAATGAAGAAGTTACGAATTTTTGAAATTCTTCCAGAAACCGGTGAGTTTTGGCCAGCGTCGACAACCGGAGTGAGTTGCAGCAGCGACCGGTTCAGACTGGACCGTGACGTCAGCAAACCGGTTCAAACCCGATCCAGACCGGGAATATTTTCAGGTATATTCCTTTAACGTCGTTAGGAATATTCCATTAGATTTAACGGAGATTGTCACAGCCCGTTCAAAATTTATTTTATTTTATTCTCGGAGGTGCAAAAATGACGTTTTTGCCCCTGGGTTGACTTTTCGGTTGACTTTTGCGTCGTAACTCGTACGACGCATCCACTTGTATTTTCTTGACGTGCTCGTCGATACGAATTCGTAGACGCGAGCCGTGCGTCGTTCGGACTCCGAACGAATATTTTACGGGCGTTGAATTTCGACGTTTTCCGTATTTCATTTTGGGCCTGTTTTGTTTTGTTTGGGCTGGGGCCCAATTGGCTGCAGGCCATGTGACCAATCCCTGGAAACCTGGGATTTTGTCTGGCTTTGGCTCTTTGTGGCCGAGCCATTTTTCCCCCCCCCCCCCTTTCTTCCTTCTCAGCACAACAACAACCACCATTTTTGGTGCAAATCACACCGTGGCCCTCAGCAAGCTCTCACTCTCTTCTTCTTCCCTGCAAGCAGGCCACACCCAGCTAACCAAAACCAGGAAACAAACTGAACCAGGAAACCCAGAAATTTGCTATTTACACCCGAGCCTTCCCGACGAGCTTTCTCGTCGATTTCGAGCCAAAAACTCATCAAACGAATCACCACCGTGTTCCTGGATGTCCATTGTACCTTGCTCGAGCCTTGGATGGTGGTGGTTGGCCGAGAATCGAGGAAACCGTGATCGGCTTTTTGCACCGTGACTTCTCCCTCAATTTCAGGCCACTTCTGGCCAGTTTTTGGTCCCCAAAATGGTACAATCTTGTTCCCCTCGTCTCTAGCTTCATTTTGGTACTTGAATCGTCCAATTTGGACTTAAAACGAAGAAGTTATGAAGCTTTGAAAATTACCCAGAAATCCGGCCAAATTTCCCAGATTCCGGCGACGGCGACGGCGCCGGCGCCGGCGACCGGAATCCTGGCAGGGATGATCGGCGCTGACGTCATCGGACCGGGTTGGACCGGCCTTGCTGACGTCAGCAGACCGGTTCAGACCGGACTTGCTGACGTCAGCATTGACCGGACCGGCTTGAGCCGAGCCGCGTTGACAGCTTGAGCCGAGCCGTGTTGACCGGCTTGAGCCGAGCCGAGTTGACCGGCTCACCGGCTCAGTTGACCAGCTCGCGCGTGAGCCGCGCGTGGAGCTGCGCGTGGAGCCATAGGCTCCGATCTTCAAGCCGCGCGTGAGGGCGCGTGGGAGGTCCTTTTTCGAATCTGTTTTCACGTGTCGACTCGTGACGACGTGTACTACCTCGGGGTAGTATGCATGTTAATTTTTGAGGTGTTTTGGACCTCCAAATTGAGAAAGCAAGGGATAGGTGTAATTAATTCGTTAATTAGTGACCTTTTTGAGTTAATCATTGTACCGGTGATTTCTCATATAGGTGGGGCCTATCCAGAGGACTACCGGGGCTACCCAGGACGGGGTACTTCGACCCGGCTACCTACAGGTGAGTGAGTGGGTCTTTGTTTGATAAAAATATCTATATATGTATGGTTTTTCAACGCTTTCTTAAACTGTTAGCGTACTTGCATATCATTACGTGTGTTGGAGGTAGAACACTCGTACTATATTGCCATGCATGTTTTTATACTGTTGCTCCTCAGTAGATGTATAACACCCCAGGTATTAGTACTCAGTCTTGTGGCCAGGACTAGCCTTGACGTTTGGAGTAGTCACTATCAGTACCGTTACGCAGCCTTGGATCCATTGTAGGTACTAGCCTGTCTTAGGTTGCACTAGGCAACTCGGACTTGTGTGACGCACTTTGTGCACCAGCGCTTAGCGTTAGACTCGCGTCATTGTAGTACTCAGCGTATTACTTTTATACCTAGCTTGTTCCTCGTGGTTTAGCCACTTGGGCATGTGTGTTTACATATGGGTGAGCAAATCAGTAAAGATTTATCGGGGAGTACCCGAATGTTTTAAATGATAGTATTTTGAGGTTCATGCCTACGGGCATGACGTATTTTTCTCAAACTATACTTGTTTTCAAACGAGGGGTTACTAAACTTTTGAAAACAACGGTTTTATCAAACTTTGCTTTTTCACCCACTCACCGTTTTATGTTTTGCGCCCCTCCAGGTTAGTTGGCTGGGAGCCTTGCGACGTCAATGGCGCGGTGGTATGACGATGTAGGGATTTTTATACGTTTGTATATATCTTTGTATCCCTACTCTACTCAGTGTATTCTTTTAATTTGTTTTCCGCACTCTGATCTTATTCAATTAAATATTCATTATTCTTTATTTCATCCTTCAACTTTCTTTTTGGCTTTCGTCACGCTAACGCGTGTCGGCCATCACCTTCCGACACCTGGCTCGTCCGGGATCGGGATGTGACAGAGATACCAGAATCTTCGTTAAATCTAACGGAGTCAACTAACGTCGTTAGTTTGACCGACTCAGTTTGACTTGTGGCGCGCGTGAGCCTCGCGGGACTGCTTTTTCGACTTCCGTCAATTCGAGGCGACTCGTGATGACGCGTACTACCTCAGGGCAGTACGTATGGTATTTTTCGAAGTGTTTTAGACCTCCGTGTTGAGCAAACCATTGATAAATGTCGTTTATTAATTTAATTAGTAACCTTTATGAGTTTAATCATTACTATAGTGATATCTCATATAGGTGAGACTTACCACAAGGAGTACAGGGGTCAAGCAAGGCAAGGCAGCTGCGACCCAACTACATATCAGTGAGTGGGCTTTGTTTTTAGAAACTAATATTATTTATATTATTTCTCACTATGATTTCATGATTTATTTTCTATCATGCCATGCTTTTATTTATGGGTTAAGTATAAAGAAATTATATTATGTTAAGACTTGTGAAACTGCAATGGCATGATCATGTGTATATTATCTACTCATCATACATGCATTCACCAGTGTCTAGTACTTGTCCGGGCCAGGACCAACCTTCACGTGTATGTTCACATCTGCATCGTTATGCTCACTTTGGATCCATTGTAGATGTCAGCCTGTACTAGTCTGCATTAGGCAGCTAGGACTCGTATGTGACGCGATTATCGCCAGCTTCACGTGATCGTAGTACTGAGCATATATCCATTACACCCAGCATGTTCCATGTAGCTACTTTCTGCATAGACTTGTGTGATTGCATATGTCGATGAGCATATTATATTATATATTTCTATGTTGTTAAGCATGCTATATGTTGAGGAGATTTTTGGTATTTACTCATACATTTGCCCTTGTTGCCTTTATACTGTTTTGACGACGAATATTATATTATGTTGAGACAAAGGTGTTTAACCATATCTTTGAACATTTTCATATTATACGTAGTATGATTTTGGGAAATTGTACAGGAATTTTCAAATAGGGGTTATTATGTTATGAAAAATAAAGGTTTTAGAAATGTTTATTTTTGCCCACTCACACCTTCTGTTTTGCGCCCCTCCATGACGTAGTAGCTAGACTAGTGGTGACCGCGACCATTCTGGTGTTTACGACTTTCGCACCAGATAAATATAGGATTTCTTCCTTTCACTAGTATGTTTTATCCATCCCATTCAGGATGGGAATAATTCGTACTTTCTTTACTGTATTTTATATATGCTCTAAACATCTCATGTTATGTATTAAGGGTTCTACCCGTGCTTCTGCGTATTCTGCTGCATGATTTTAATAATTCCAGACTTTGGTTTTATCTTATTCAGAAATTCCACTTACATCTGCATGACATGACTTTCGTCGCCCTCCTAAATGTCGGCCAGCATGCCTTGATTTCGAAACCCTTCAGGATATCGGGGTCGAGGTGTGTCATAATATTTATAAGGATGATATTTAAATGAAGACCCAACAAATAAACGGTTTAAGTTATGAGAATAAATAGTGTAGTGGCCTGCACAAATGATTCATATAAACTTACTAACTAGTTAGTGCTTGAGCACTACTTTATGTGTACAATAAATATTGTTTTTATACATCAATATATTTATATGAATGTGTGATATCCCACATTGACCAACGGAGAGGGGGTGATGTGCCTTATATGTACATGCCCACCTCCAATTAGCATGAGGCCTTTTGGGAACTCACTGGCTTCGGATTCCATCGGAACTCTGAAGTTAAGCAAGTTTGGGCTAGAGCAATCCTATGATGGGTGACCCACTGAGAAGTTGCTTGTGAGTTCTCAGAAACAAAACCGTGAGGGCGAGGCCTAAAGCAGACAATATCGTGCTACGACGGAGTTGGTCTGGGATGTGATAGAATGGTATCAGAGCCACTATGCCGTTTGGTACGGATGTGCCGGCGAGGACGCCGGGTTCCCCTTAAGTGGGGTGGATTGTGATATTCCACATCAACCAATAGAGAGGGGGTGATGTGCTTTATATGTACATGCCCACCTCCAATTAGCACGAGGCCTTTTGGGAGCTCACTGGATTTGTATAGGGCTGGGAATTTTGTACCGAAATACCGAAACCGAACCGAAAAATACCGAACGGAATACCGAAAATCCCGAAACTGAAATACCCCGATTTGTTCGGTCCCCGATACCGAAAAAATACCGAAATTTCAGTACGGAGTTCGGGACGATATTACTATATATTCGGTAATACCGAACCGAACCGAATTATTAAATAAAAAATATCAGGAGCTCTGCTCCTTCTTTCTTCTCACTCCACCTCCATTGATGTTCGTTGTGTTATTGGTTAAGGTTGAATCGGATCATATCATTGGTATCACCCACTGATCTTGGTTTCCCTTCCTTTTATGCTCGCCACACCATCACTACCAAACAAGACAATATGGATGCTCGACTCTCGGCCTTGGAAGCTTCCATGGCGGCGATGCCGACGCGTCTTGATGAAGTTGTCTCTACTGCCCTTGATTCTACGCTCGCAGTGTTTTTTGAACAATTTTGCCATGAACAACAATTTCGAGGCCCTGGCGAAGGTTCTTCTGATCCAATTGTTCCCAATGCTCCTGAAATTCGTGAAATCGACCAGACCCAGTCTCCCAAACACCAGATCTATGATGGCGGTGGCCAACTTGCACGACCACCATGGTCGCGGTGGATTGATTTCCCTCGGTTCACTGAGGGGGATGAACCATTGGCTTGGATCTATAAAGCGGATCAATTTTTCTCATTCTACAGCACGTCGGATCACCATAAGGTCACTACAGTTTCCTTCTACTTGGAGGGTGAAGCATTACAGTGGTTTCAATGGATGAACTACGTTGAAACCATTGAAATTTTTTGGTGGTTTCGGGGATTTCTAATACCGAAACTGAACCAAAATTTTCGGTATCCCGAACATTTCAGTTCAGTTTCGGTATTAGAAATCCCCTCCCCGAAATTTCGGTATCGGTAATCGGGATCGGTATTTCGGTTCGGTTACCAAACCAAAACCACCCCTAGATTCGTATTCAATCGGAAATTAAGCGAGTTTGGGCTAGAGCAAACCTATGACGGGTGACCCACTAGGAAGTTGGTCGTGAGTTCCTAGAAACAAAACTGTGAGGGCGTGGCCCAAAGCGGACAATATCGTGTTACGACAGAGTCGGTCCAGGATGTGACAGAATGGGTAGAGGCAAGGTTCTAAAGGCTGCAGGCATGGGCCTAGCGTCTAGGGGCATTTTTTCTATTTTAATTAAATTCATTATATAACATGTAAATAAATGTCTACTTATACTTAAAAAATTACATAATATTCTTGGGAAATATAAATTGCAAAATAGAATGAGATATAAACTATAAAGTGTTATAATATATTAAAAACATGGTGAACAAACATATAATAAGTGTTTGTCCAAGTATCCAACAAGTCTCTTATAATTATTATTTTTTGGTCAAAGTCTTTTACAATTTATTTAAAAAAAATCAAATTGGAAGATTTATTTTCTGTCTAAGCTAGAGTCGCGAACTAAACCATTTTCTTAAATAAAAACAAATAAAGCAACAAAAGTCACATAACCGCCTAGGCAGGCTTAGTGGGCACCTAGGCAAGTCTAGGCACCCTTTCTTATTTTCCAAATTCGTATAAATTAATCAGGGTAGTGGCTAGTTGCCTAGCGCCAAGGTAGGGCCTTTTAGAACACTGGGTGTGGAGCAGAATAAGTTGGTATAAAACTCGTTATTCACGAGATTCTAATCTAAGGTCTCTCACTTACAAGTGATGAATACCACTATATCGTATTACTAAGTGATCCATCATAATCATATTATTTTACAGCCCGTCTCGGAATTTATAGTATTTTATTTTTGAAAATGTGAAATGACCAAAATGCCCCTGGTTGGGCAATGGTTAACTTCCTTTTCTTAACTTTTTCTTGTCATGCTCGTCGTTACGAACGCGTGCGGAACAAAATTTGGAGTTCGAACAAAGTCTTTGCAGGATGTTAATTTCAAGGGCATTCTCGTAATTTTTACGAGGATGGTATTTTGTAGTTTGGGTGTTGAATCCAGTAGGACTCACCCATTGTCACTTCCATTCCCTTCCCTGTGTTCTCCTTTACTCTGCATCACTCTCATTTTCTCAACCTCTTTCCCGTCTTGCCTTCGCCGACCGAGCCAAACTATAAACCTTGGTAGCTCCACCACCTTTCCTCAGCAAACCACGAACCACCTATAACTCACTAGATTGAGTCTGGAACTCAAACTCAAAGCCTCGAACCTCGATTGCACAGAACTCTGGCGAAGCCTCAAAGCTTTCGTGATGAGATTCTCATCGGATTTGACCACGATCAGCCTTGTGGTGACCACCAATCGAATCCTCATGAGTCCTAGAGCATTACCCAAGTCGTGCATGCTCAAATCTACCTCGAAATTGACGGTTCCCCAAAGTTCATTTTCAGGCCGAGGCTTTCGAACGGTTTTCCGGCCACCTCCGACCACATTTTGACCTCCAAATAGGTAAAATCGAGTTTCTTATCTTCTTAACTTCATTTTGACATATTACTTTGACATATTACATGTTGGGAATGGTTGAGTTTTAACAAAGTTATGTACTTTTGAATTTTTTCGGCCAAAAAATCCAGTTTTCGGTGAGATTCCGGCTGGCGGCAGCGGTGTGGTGGCCAGAAGTTACAGCTGTGTGCCGGTTCAGACCCCGCTCTAATGTTAGCAAACCCGGTCCAAACGCGGTTGGACCGGGAATATTCCAAAGATATATTCATTTCCCTAATTGACGATGTTAACAGAATATTCTCTAATGCCATTAGAATATTTCGTTAAACCCTGGACTATTCTGTTAAAGTTAACAAAGCGCCGTTAACTTTAACGATGCGTGTAACCTGTGCGTGACCGCGCGTGGTGGCCTTCCACCGCCGCGTGGGACCTCACGGTGGCGCGTGAGACCCTACGGTGGAGCATGGCTGTCCGCGACGGCATATTTGGTTTTTCGGACACCGAAACTCTTAATTTGAGTTCCGTACTATGTATTCTTCGTAGTTTTCAATTAGTTTACTTAAATGTGGTTGTTTTACTTTAGAAGTGACAACCCGAAGAGTACGAAGAGCGTACAAGCAAAGCATTTACGACTACGGTTACTGTGAGTGGGCTTTTCTTTCCAAACTTATATCTTACATATGTTTGTGAAATGAGATTTACGTATGCGTTGAAATGGATTTTAGACTTGCCTTGTTACCTTACTTGGTTTTAGAAACTCCAGTGTTTTAACGAATTATTGGTATTTCGACTTACGGTATTTGGGAATACCATTATAGAACATTTTACTACTAGCCTTACTTGAGAAACGATATATTTTATGCTATACCCCATTTTACATATGAGACTTTACCCGTGGCATGTTTTGCATATACCCGCTCAATTAGGATTGCTTACACGGTGTCTATAGTACTATATGGGTCAGGACGAGCTTTAAGTGTATGTTCACATTGCACCGACACACTCACTTTGGATCCATCGTAGGTGTCATCCTGTTTTAGTTGCCTTGGCATCTAGAAGTCGTTATGATGCACTTAGCGCTAGCTTTACGTGTATGTAGTACTCGAGCGTAGATTATTACACCCAACTTGTTCATGGCGGAATATCTTTGCATGAACTCGTGTGTTTGCATCACCTACTGAGCGTACCCTGTTGTTTACCCGTGATTTTGTGACTTATCTGTTTTCACTGGTGCCATGAAAGATGTTGTTCTTGGATTTCACGTATTGAATTCCACGTGTGATTTCTACTGAAAGATTTATATTGCGTTTTATGGTTATTTACCCGTTTTAGAAAATAATTACTTTTTCGCTCTTAAGCTGTTTTTCATACTTATTATGTAGTATGATTTTGAGAATTATTACGGATTTTTACAACGAGGGGTTAGTACTTTCGGAAAAGCAAAGTTTTAGAAAATTATTGTTTTTGCCCACTCACACCTTTCTGTTTTGCACCCCTCCAGGTTTAGTTGACTATGAAGCTCTTGACGTCAGGACGCGGTGGTATGTTTTCTCTTCAGTGTAGGAAATCTTTCCTTAGTAATTGTAGTGACTTTAGTACCTTCTACTGTGTAAATTTAGTTCCCCTATTATTATTTCATTTGGTTCACACACACGCATGCGCACTCATCTTTATTTTATTCAAATTTCCCTTTTATTACTTTAAATTACACTTATTCTTTCAAATGGCTTTCGTCGCCTCACGGGGTGTCGACCAACACCCCTCAATTTTTGGGTGTCCACCTGGACATCCGGGTTAGGGTGTGTCATATTATGTACAAATTAATATCAATATAAACAAATACCTACCAAATATTAAGGAAAAAAAAAGCAATTGCATATACACAAATTTGAAAATTTTGATAAACTTGTGAACTAGAAATCAAATTATGCTATGAAAATTCCGAGATAAAATCGATTTAAAAAAATTTGAATATTTCATGAATTAGTTAAATTAAAATTAAAAAACTTGTTTCCGATTCGATTCATCTAGAAATCACCACCACCAATGTGATGTGAAATAAATGGTAGTTAGATACGAGGGTAAATGTATGTATTACATATCATGGGGCTTCTTTGGTACACATGCCTAAATATACATCTTATTCACACATTTCTTTCTTTGCCGCTAGATGAATCTCAATGGTTGTAATTAAACTTTAAAGTTATGTTACAACCGGTTATAAGACAAACTTGGAAAATTGAAACCCGATAGCTTCACTCACTGTCCAAACTCTCTCCCCTCTCATTAGTGCCTTGAAATGGGCATTTTACATCTCTTCTACACTGAAAAATTCTCCAATGGCGTCTTTTGGCAATAGATCCCACTAATCAAAGAGAGAAAATGAAATGAGATCTCAAATTTACATCCCTCCAATTGGAGTAGAACTTTTATTTATATCTGCCAAAAATGTAAAATGGGAATGTAAATATGGTTTTTGCATCTCAAATTTGCATTTCTTCATTGGAGATGCCCTTATGTCAACCTATCAAGAACTTTTCTTTTGGGCTTTTTTAATTGGGTATATAAATAGAAGAATGGCTAAGGTCATATCTACTTGTCGGCTGAGCCCAACTTCCCCATAGGGATAGAATCTTAGCCCAAATCCTTTCGCATCACAGAAGTACGGAGTTGACGGATATTTGAATTATAGCCGTTGGGATCCCAACGGCTAGTTCCTTTTTCTTTTATTTGTTTGTTGCCTGTCAACGGCTACTTTAGTAATATAGAAGTTGTTTAAAACTTGAATGTAGCCGTTTTGGAAATCTCATTGCGATAAAAGCAGATCGTCCGCTTCCTTGTTTGTTGGATTTCCATATCCTTTGAAATTTAAGCATCTGCTGCTATTCTCGATCGTTCATTCCCATAAACAAGCAACGGAAGTAGTACCAGCAGTTGATTTGCTCCTCCAACTCCGTCCGTAATTGGAAAAAAAAGGTACGCATAAATTATTAAATCCCTCTTCAAACTAAATCATTTCGATTTCCTATGTCTAGACTCCAGAGGTAGATAGTTAAATTTCGTACATCAATCTGGGTCTAATCCAGTTTTGTTTAATTTGCACAAATGAATTATAAATGCAGGATCTGGTCTGATCTGATCTTTCCTTGGAACTTTAGACCAAACAAAGAAGAAGAAGAAGAAGAAATAAAAGGAAAGAAAGAAACATGAACGACCTGATGACAAAATCGTTCACCAACTATGTGGATCTAAAGAAAGAGGCTATGAAAGATTTGGACTTGGAAGCCGGGCATAATAACAATGTGGAGATGTCATCCTCCACCACAAATATGCACACCGACCTTGGTCTGTTCCTGGAAGAGGCTGAGAAGGTGAAGCAGGAGATGGCTTCTGTTCGCGACATTCTCGGGCGTCTGCAGCAAGCCAACGAGGAGAGCAAGTCCCTCCACAAGTCCGAGGCATTGCAATCCTTGCGCAGCAGAATCAATGCGGATATTACGGCGGTGCTGAAGAAAACGAGGACCATCAGATCTCAGCTGGAGGACATGGACTGTTCCAACGCCGCCAACAGGAGGCTCTCCGCCTACAAAGAAGGCACCCCGATTTACAGAACGAGGATGGCGGTGACGAGTGGCTTGCGCAAGAAGCTCAAGGAGCTTATGATGGATTTCCAGGGTCTGAGGCAGAGGATGATGAGCGAGTACAAGGAGACTGTTGGGAGACGCTACTTCACGGTGACGGGAGAGCAGGCGGATGAGGAGGTGATTGAAAAGATAATCTCGAATGGGGATGGGAACGGGGGAGAGGAGTTTCTGGGGAAGGCGATACAGGAGCATGGGAGGGGGAAGGTGTTGGAAACGGTGGTGGAGATACAGGACAGGCACGACGCGGCCAAGGACATCGAGAGGAGCCTGTTGGAGTTGCATCAGGTGTTCTTAGACATGGCAGTGATGGTGGAGGCTCAGGGGGAGCAGATGGACGATATAGAACACCATGTGATGAATGCTTCCCACTATGTCAAGGATGGAACAAAACATCTCAACACCGCCAAGGGTTACCAGAGGAGCAGCAGGAAGTGGATGTGTATCGGATTGATAATTCTTCTGCTGCTCATTCTCGTCGTCGTTATCCCCATTGCCACTAGCTTCTCTCACTCTTGAATTCAATTCAATTTGCTTTCAGTTTCAGGACTACTACTAGTGTGTACTTTTGCTTCAATTTCTTAGGTTGAGGCCTTGAGGAGGGAGGGGAGGGGAGGGTCTTAACTGTTAAATGTTTTGCTTCATTAATTTCCGGTGGAAATATGATATGATAAGAAAGTGTTACCATTACTGCTGTTAATGTTTTTTGATTATCTTCTGAGTAATGACAGAACCGACAATCTATCTAACATGAGGCTAAACTTAACCTCAATGTCCATTTTGAGATTGAATTTTGTAATTTGAATTGGATGATTTCATTTACCACAAATGGTCCTTTTTTAAAATTACTCATTTTTTTTTATTTAATACACGTGGTATCACATGATTGGTTTTGTGGTCCTCACACAAATGCCACATTAACACACTAACAAAATTTCTAACAGAAATAGACAGCAAATAGAATTTTGATGACCAAAGCAATAGATGAATGACCAAACTTATGAGTTTGAAACATAAAGAACCAAACTGATGAGTTTTATTCTATCACAATACTTATGGTACTTTTTTTTTTTTTTTTTTATGTCTCTCTCTTATATGTTGATGATATTGTGCTTACTGGTAATAGTCTCTCTCTTATATGTTGATGATATTGTCCTTACTGGTAATAGTCTCTTCCCTGTGGCCTCGTGTGTTGATGTTCTTGGCAAGAAGCTTGAGAGCAAAGACTTAAAAAAATCCTTAGTGCTACACATCATTCAGGTACTACGAGGTGATGGACGGTTGAGATTGATTTATATTTAATATAATAGTTGACATGAATTAAAAATATAATAAAAAGTGGTTATATTCAATAGTACGAAATACTAGAGCAATACCCCAAAGACTTAGGTTCTCTTTAATATTTTTGGGTATCGAAGTTCAGCATTCTCCCACCAATCTCTACCTCACTCAAACCAAGTATGAGTGACATGTTGGAGGCTAAACCTTGTTCTACTCCTATTGTTGCAAGAGCCAGATGATTTGTTAGACAAGCATAGCAAGGACTGGCTTGACACTGCACCAATTTTTATTTATGGAGTGCAGTTTTAATTTTTTTTTAATAAGAAAGTGGAATTTAATTTTCATAATTAAAAATATAACTTTAGTCCGATTTAGTTCGACACTGCACCAAACGCTTCACAATTTTAGTACTGTTGAGTTCATGTCAAGCTAGTCCAATTTAGTCTCCAAAGCTAATCCAATCTTAGCGAAGAAGGTAAAACAAACGAGGCCTTAGTCATGGTTGCTCCCCCCCCCCCCCCCCCCCCCCCCGAACACAACAATAGCTTCCATCGCATGAATAATTGATCCAGATCCTAAGAACAACAATGGCAACTCCTCGCGGGGGGGGGGGGGGGATAATTTTGAATCAGAGCCCAAGTTCCATTCTTCCCTCAATACTTGTGTAATAGCTTCGTGAATAGAAAGGTGGAAAGCCGGCCTTTTTTATACTGATCATTAATTTATATTACCAAGGAGCGAAAGAATCTATTTCTAATATCATTCCACCTTTTTATTAAAAAAATCCGAATCTAGCAAGCGAGCCTTATTTAATTTAGTAAAGCTTTTTATAGCAGGCGGGTCATAAGTCCAGCTGGTGGACGCACCTCTGGTGTACCAGTTATCGTGCCCACGGTAAATGCTGGGTAGCCAAGTGCGGAACCCCTCTCTTTATCTTTATTCGGTGTAACTACTTGAGCCGGATGAGAGGAAAAAGCCAGTTAATGGTTCTTGTGAATCTAATTCATTGAAATTCCATCCAGTAAATTCTTTTCGCTAAGCGTATATAATAAAATAGAGTGAAAGGGTCCACCCCTCACTTTATGGTTACCACAACCAATACTCGTCTCATTATTGCAAAGTGTATTCTTTGTTACTTGGAAATACCTTTTATCTTGGTATTTCTTTTCAAAAGTTCATTGGCTCGCTCCAACTTTAGGCTTTCATGACTACAAACTAGGTTGGTTGTCCAGACATCCACTTTTGGAATCTTGGTCTCTTTTAGAACCAACCTCATCTCTTAGAGCTTTACTAAGCAACATATTGTGTCTTGTTCCGATGCTGAAATATTATGGCTTTCTTACTTGTTGTGTGACCTTTGTCTTCATTGTGTACTAATAGTATAATATATTGTGACAATTTTAGTACAACAAATACGGTCGTCAATCCGGTCTTACATACTCGCACTAAGCTTGATTATGGTTTGCGAGCGTGTTAAAATGATAATGTCATAACCCCTCATCATTAAGCATTGGGCGTATGCGAAGATAAAGTTTCTGGCCTATATACTAAACAAATGGGGCTTTTACTCGGTACCTATATAAATAAGGGATTTGTTTATCACAACCATGACCCAAATGGTAATCATTCCATATTTTCCGTTTAAAAAGTGAAGAATTTTGTTATCTTAAATTTTTTTTTTAATAAAAGAAATAGAAATTAAAAACAGAAGAAGAAAGAAAGAAAAAACCCATTTATTAGGGAGGGGGTTGTTGTGAGCGACTGGTGGTGGTGAAAAGCGTGCAGGATTTGGAAACATATTCTGGCTCCTGGCTCCTGGCTCCTGGCTCCTGGCTCCTGCTTCCTGCCTGCTAAACTCCAAACTGCTAATCTCATCACGAACTTCTCCTCTCCACCACCGTCTCAGGTGAAGTCTCATCTCATCTCCTTGAATTTGATAATCGATTCGGATTACGGGATTAGGTACATCCCTTTCTTATAATATAATAATAATAATAATTTTGAATTTATTATTGTAAATTCCAATGGCAAATGCTGATGTGATGTGTTGTGCTGTGCTGTGCGTCACTCATGAGTCATGAATCTTGAATCTTGAATCTTGAATCTGGAACCTTGAAGATTGATTGCTTGACCAGATAATCACCAAGGCACAACTCAGAAGCTGTCTGCTCTGCTACTGCTAATCTATCTATCTATCTTATAAACACAACAGACACACAGATCGAACCAGGAAGGAGAGCTGAGAGAGAGATGGGTGCGATCAAGGCAGCAGTTGGAGACACGGTGCTCACCTTCTTGTGGATTTTCTGCGCTTCCACGCTTGGCCTACTCACGACCCTCATCGCTACTGCTCTTGGCGTTCAAGCCCTCGCCTGGCCCCCTCTCTTCATCACCACCTCCCTTGTCTTCCTGCTTGTCTTCGTCTTCACCTTCATCGGAGACTCCTTGGGCGGCGCCAGCTTCAACCCCACCGGCACTGCCTCCTTTTACGCCGCCGGCCTTGGCTCCGACAACCTCTTCTCCATGGCCCTCCGCTTTCCTGCCCAGGTCCCCCTCAGTCCTATTCCTTTCTTCCTTACTAATAATAATAATAATAATAATAATAATTCAATTGATTGATTACTCTCTTTATTCGTTCTCTCGTTCATTTTTTATTTTTATATATGAAGACATAATTCAATTGACTGCTCTGCTGTTGCAATTTAACTAACAGAATCTACTTGCTCTTTCAACAAAGAAATTCACTTTATGCCTTTCTCTCCGTCCCAACTCCGAATCTTAATATGTGTATAAAGTAACGAACCCAAATGATATGCTTAAGTTTAACATTGGACTCTACACTTTCCATTCCACAGGCTTTGGGTGCTGTGGGTGGAGCACTGGCCATTAATGAAGTCATGCCGCAGCAGTACAAGCACATGCTTGGAGGCCCTTCCTTAAAAGTTGACTTGCATACCGGCGCTATTGCTGAGGGAGTCTTGACTTTTATCATCTCCTTTCTTGTCCTTGTAATCATACTCAAGGGTCCTCGTAGCTCATTTCTCAAAACGTGGCTGCTTGCTGTGGTTACTGTCGCATTAGTTGTTACCGGTTCTGTGTATACCGGCCCTTCAATGAATCCTGCCAACGTAAGTAAACCATGTCCTGTTTTCTTTTTATCAAGTTGTTATGTCATTCTTTCTTTTCCTCATAAACCATATATATTCCTTGCACCAGTAGGAATCTTATTAAACTTAATACAACATCACCATTACGATCTATAGTGATGATTACACTTTTACCAAATGTTTCTGTTACGCTATGTGTCTGCTTTTTTGACCGCTTGTACTGGAGATTTATATTATACAATGTGAACTTATGCTTTAAGAAAATTTATTGTTTCTACTTGTTGATTCTTCGCTTGCAATTTTCCTACTATTAGGAATGAACCTTGTATACAATGATGAAATATTTTCTGTTGTAGTACCTGAGGTACCCTAAGTCCCTTTGGTGAACATGACTTTGCTATTATGCTACTCGGCTTTATGTTTTGATCGTAACACAGTTGTCAATATATGATTTATGGGACACATGGACGTAAGAGAATGATTGGTGTAGAACCAGTACGTGACTGCAGATCAGAGAGCTAGGAGATAGGGAAATAGGGAGGTCAAGGAAAGCTTTAGAAGAACAATTAGGTCGAGAGAGAGAACTAAGGGAAAAATATGTTTATTCAATCAATCAAATCTCCCAAATAGGAAAGAATCTTAAATCTACCTAGAAATAGGAAAATAATCTTAATTTCATAATAAATAGGAATATAAATAATATAGGAAACTAAATAATAATATCCTAGATATTATTCTGTATCAATGATATCTTCCTATCTGTAAACAGGTTAATAGACACAACTACAGTAAGAACAATATAGAAGATAGTGATAGGAAAGAGAGAAAAAGAAGAAAAAAGAAACATAGACCCTCTTTGGCTTCCATTTTTCTAATATATCTCTTAGTTATCATATCTCAATTTTCCTTTTCGAGGACTAAGAACCTCACCTTTCTTTTTCCCACATTTTTCTGGCGATCCCTCTTCTCTAAGAAATCTCCGGCCAATGCGCTTTGTGCACTTCTGAGGAGAGGAAGATGGAGCAAGTTGTGCATAAATATAGGAACATGTTTATTTTCATCTAATTCATTAAGTAGGAATACTTGACATCTTACAGAGATTAAAGAACTATTTATATTTTTGTTTCTATTTCTATTTCCACAATCTGTTATGGCTAACCTTCCATCATAAGTTTGGCAGAGAGAACCCTTGACTCGACAGCTTTTCCTTCATGGCATTAGTTGTTTCAAAATTCCGAGGATAGTAATATGTCTTTGCAAAACTGAGAAAACAATGAAATTTAGTTGTTAAAATAAATGTGCAATGTTTCCTTACTGTTTATAATTTCCTATCTTCCTTTATCTGAAACCATTTTCCCATTTTGAAAAGTCATGTCGCAAAAGGTTGTAGGGCTTGATGGAGGCCCTTTTTCAAGTCCAAATAGGAGAAGCGGATTTGGGGGATTTCTGGGTACCAAAAAACAGAGTCAAGGCACAAAATGATTTTATTTTCTCAAAATATCTTTCCATATTGGTGGTTGTCTATGGCGTTTACATTTTAACCAAGTGCAAATAGTGGTTTATGAATGAAATGCAGATTGAATGGTCTAGTGTGAATGCATTATTATTGTCTCCTTCGGATGCCTTTTCCCCCCTCCTATTCTTCTTGGGACGAAGAGTGTAAGATGCATTAATTAGCGTTCTTACTTCAGTTGAAAAACTCCACTCTTCTGTTCATTAAGCACAACCTAAGGAGAACATCCAGTTAGGCATATTTTTTGAGTTGTCTTGCGCCTGATGATGATTTTGCCTCTTCTTAATTTTGAATTTATATTGCTTCCCTGGTCATTTGCAGCGGTCGTGTCCAACAAAATCATTGATCATTGAAATTACTTAAATCAGACTGACAGATGATTGAAATGATACTGGTATGAAATGATGATTTCTTAATCGGCAGAAAGATGTTGGCACTTAGTTTAAGATAAAGTATATGGTAAGCAGGTTCAAAAGACTTGACCTAAATCATACTGGTATGAAGATATTAGTTTAGGGACAACTAGCCTATTTTCCTACACTATCTATTTGACCTCATTGAAGGGGATACTGTGTTGGTTGAAGAGGAGTGTTAGGTTAGTTGTCATCTCGTACATAATTTGATTTTGGATTATACATAGTACCAATATGGATATATGAGAAGGTCAATACCTGGAGGATAGTCTTGTTTTTTTTTTTTTTTACGTTAGACAAGTTCAGACACTAATGGTCCTCCCAAACAAGCACATTTATGCTAAATGCTAACTTTGAACTCGGGATAAAAGTTTTGATCATTTGTTGTATTCACGCAGTTGCTTATATGGTAGGTTCCCTTTATAGAAGGATACATTTGGAATGTACAAATGTAGACCTTCCATAGTTCTAGTATATGTTATAAGTTTTGTTGGTCTTAAGCTGAATGTGCATAGACTGATGGATGGTTCATTGTTTTTGCTATTCCTTTGTGGGAAGAGAAGGCAGCTTTCATTGTTGAGTTGCCAGTATCCTTTGGATTGGTACTAGTGGCATTTACTCGCTTGGTGTTTTCTCTGATGGAATAGTTTTTAGAATGTGAGTCGTCATTTTATGATGGAATTGGGTTTATGAATGAGAAGCAAATGGCTAGTCTAGGAAACCAAGAACCCTTGAGGTATATGTTGGAATTGAATTATTTATCATCGTTTTTTTGGCACAAATTATTCTTCTCTTTTCTTGACCTGCTCCTGCTAATCTTCGGTGTCATTTGTTTTTAAATAAAAAATATCTAGAGGCCTTACAAGTTGTATTACTACTTGTCGTCTTTGCAGGCATTTGGTTGGGCATATGTAAACAATTGGCACAACACGTGGGAGCAGTTTTATGTTTATTGGATGTGCCCCTTCGTAGGAGCAATATTGGCTGGCTGGGTCTTCCGTGCGCTCTTTCCTCCCCCACCTGCCAAAAAGAAGAAGACCAAGAAGGCCTGAAGATAAGGCTGGTTAAGGTAGTTTTTCCGGACATTTTCAATCAGTACAGTAGATAAGGCTTAGGCTGTATTGAGGACAGACCTTAGTGTTGGTATAAACAGTCTTCAAATTGTGGATCAAATAAAATTACCCGTCTATTTACGGAAAGGAAATGCATTCCTTTATACGCATGTTGCGTTGGCAATGGCATTGAATTGCTGTGTTGAACGAGAGCAATGTTATTAGCTGGGTTGAATGGCTGTTCTCGCCAGCCGTACAGTTCCTGTCATTCTCTTTTTGATTGATCTACTTTTCTAAGGCATTTGGAATTTTGGGTTAAATGGCACTCTGGACTCCGAGTGAAGTAAACTAGTACTTCGCTATTCGAACTTGGATAGTACTAAAAGGCATAGCGCAGCGCACGGGGTCAATCTCATCTTGTGTACCAACTAGCTTTGTTACTTTTCTTTGATCAGACATCAAAGAAAGCCGGGGAAATATTTTTCATTTGTAAGTGAGAGATCTTAGGCTCGACTTTCTCATAGATGACAAGTTCGATATCAATTTATCCACTAACTTTTGCTGTAAAAATATATCTTTGTATAAAAACACATATTAGAAAGTAACCAACATTTTTACGGAGTAGGCTACGGTGCTCGCAAGCATTGGATGTTCACACCGATCTCACTGTTAAAATGAGGGAGGAGAGAGGAGAGAGGGGGGATGGAGTGTGAAATCGGTGTAAGCATTCAATGCTTGCGAGCACTGTAGTCAGTCTCCATTTTTACATCCCGTAAAGCATAAGCTACCCACTTCTCAAGGTTTTCATCCTTTGATTTGGGGCTTTTGGCTCAGACTTTACCACAACTTCTTACATTGCCAATTTACCTATTGATTTGCTTTGATGTCCGGTCTCCTCCCGGGCCTGAATTTTCTTGATTTTAGTTGGTTCGGGGCATTCAGTTGTTCATTGTGCATTTGCTTTTGGTTAAGGACCAATTTTGCATTTGCATAGAAAAAGAAAAAAATTTGGACTCGAAATCCAGTGAATTGAAAGAAATGCCTTATTCGCCATATCAATTTACTACTTACGTGCCTTGTTTGTATCCTAGTCTTATTTTATGGGGCTTTTGTCTATTAGCTTATACTTGAACTTTGTTACGAAATTGTCTCCAAATGACTGAAAAAAAACTTTGAAAAGGTAAATATGGATTGAGAGTTGAAACAATAATTAAATTGGTAATTAAAGTGGAATGCATCTCTAAAGGGAACCCATACGTAATACGTAGGTAGGAGGAACTTTACGGCAATGAGAAGAAATGAGAGGTTTGTTGTAATTTTTATGAAATTCCTTTCTGTGTACACTTTACTTTTTTTATTTTTTCCTAATTCTTTCTTATTATTTATTTTATAAAAATATAAAATGTTAAGGCAGAGAGGGTGAGGCGTGAGGGGGTAATGTTAAATGGTGGTTCAGTCGTTCATTCGTATATATATGGATTTCATCCCAAGTTTGCAAAGATCCTAAAAAAAAGCCATTTGCTCTTGCGCTTGCTCTTTGCTCTTGGCTCTTTGCTCTTGCAGTGCAAACGACTGCAGTGCCCTCTCTCTGACGATATTCATATTCTGATAAAGGCAGGCAGGCAGGCAGGCATTGTGGACTCCTTTAGTCCTCCTTGTTAGAGAGAGAGAGAGAGAGGAGAGAGAGGAGAGAGAGGACATTTTATTTAGATCCCAGCAGGCAGCAGGCAGCAGGCAGCAGGCACCAGCAGTTGAGGACTTGAACAAGAAGAGAGAGACTGGGAGAGTTTGGGATTATTTAATCCCAGGACTAATACTTAAATCTGGAGGAAGGGAAGCAGCAGCCCCTCAATCTCAACGGTCAGATCCGATACAGATCGCCTTCCTCGGCTGAACTGCTCGAGGCTCAGAATCTGATCCAGACCAATTCTCCACCCTCCGACCCCGACCCCCTCTCCGACTCCGAAAACAAGATGCTCAAGCGCCCCGGGAGAGGAATCGGAATGGGGAGTCCCCAGTACGACTCCCTCTCCGACAAAATGTACAGATACAGGAGCGTCATCCTCGTCATCTCAATCCCTCTCCTCCTCCTTACCATGGTCCTCTACGTCATGCCCCCCGGCGGTAATTTGAGCAACCAGCTCCCCCGCAAGCTGCCTTCCAAGACCTCCTACGCCGTGATCTTCGACGCCGGCAGCTCCGGCAGCCGCGTCCACGTCTTCTGCTTCGACCACAACCTCCAGCTCCTTCCCATCGGCAAAGATCTCGAGCTCTTTCTTCAGGTCAAGCCTGGCCTGAGCACTTATGCCAAGGACCCTCGCTCTGCTGCCGAGTCCCTCACCGGTCTTCTCGATAAGGCTGAGAGCGCAGTTCCCAAGGAGATTCGTGCATTCACCCCCGTCCGCGTTGGGGCAACGGCTGGGCTGAGGGCTTTGGAGGGCGATGCTTCTGACCGCATTCTCCAGGCCGTACGCATCTTTTTCTTGTTTGGATGTTGGAATTTCGTTAATTTTTGAAACTCAATTCACAATTTCGTTCACATGTTTGTTTGTTATCCTTCAAATTTCAAAAGGTTAGGGATCTGCTCAAACAAAGAAGCAGCCTCAGCTCCCGCCCAGATGCCGTTACTGTCATTGATGGAACTCAAGAGGGATCCTTCCAGTGGGTATGTTATTCTTTTGTGTGTGCTAGACTGTCTGAGTATGTCAAATGACCCAACAGTTTTGGAAAACCAAGCACGTTTTGAAATTCGTTATCCGGGAAGGTTGCATATGCGAGAAAGAGAGTGTAGTAACACAATTTTGGGAAGCAATGTGCATACATATCACTTATCCAAAACTAAAAAGAAATGGAAAAGAAAGAAGAGCAGTCATGGCTATGCATTAACTTGCTTCTTGTTTTTCAGGTGACAATAAACTATCTACTAGGAAATTTGGGGAAGAAATATTCAGATACTGTAGGGGTGGTTGACCTTGGGGGTGGATCTGTTCAGATGGCTTATGCTATCTCAGAGGCGGATGCGTCAAAAGCACCCAAGTTATCAGATGGAGAGGATGTATATGTAAGGGAAATGACTCTTAAAGGAGCTAAATATAACCTTTATGTTCACAGGTTTTCCTCTTTCCTTGTGCTTAATTCATGTCAGGATTTGGTTTTGTGTATTACTATTTTGTTTATTGTACCTTTGACAAATAAGTTATAAACACAGATCTAATTGCATTCAGTTGTTTCCTTGACTTCGTTGTAACGTAACTCCTGTAGAATGGTATTCCTAGGTTAATTGCTTTTGTACTATTTTTATGCAGTTACTTGCATTACGGGTTACTGGCAGCTCGAGCAGAGATTTTAAAGGTTTCTGAAGATTCTGGCAACCCCTGCATCTTAGCTGGATATGATGGTATGCTGAGTTGCTCCATTTTCTCCTTTTTGAGAAAGAAACGACATTTTATTGCTCAAGACAATAAAAATACACAAGTGGACAAGAAGTCCACAAAAACTCAAGAACAAATAACAAAACAAGAGTTGCTCCATTTTCATCTGAACAACTTTCTTTTTTCTTATATTTTAAACCCCCAAGTCTTGTTCTTCATCTCTCTAGCAGAACCATCTAGCTTTTATATATTTTTTTGTTCTGTATACAATGCTTCTCTGGAATATCAAAACTGTCATAAAGTCTGCAACTCTGTTGACTGCAAACCATTGACCATTATTCTATATTTTAAATGAGTGAGAAATCATCAGGCGTGAGTTGGCAGCTCTATATTGTTAAGTGATGAAGCACAGGGCGTTAATGCTTTTACTTTCTGTTTGTGGATTAGTGCATAATATGCTGTTTGTTGGGAAATTTTGGTATGTTGTTCAGGTTTTTACACATATGGAGGACAATCTTATAAAGCATCAGCTTCCTCATCTGGATCAAGTGTTGAGGAGTGCAGGAGGGTAGTTACGAAGGCACTCAAAGTAAACGAAGCAACATGTTCACACATGAAGTGCACATTTGGTGGGGTATGGAACGGTGGAGGAGGGGATGGACAAAGGAACCTATTTGTGGCTTCATTTTTCTTTGACAGAGCTGCTGAGGTATTTCACCATCCTTGATTTATATATATTATTACTTGACGAGCATGAAAAAGTTGAGGGTTTATTTTGGACAACAAGATGGTTTTGCTAACCACGTATTATACATATGGCTTACCAAAAAACAAAAAATGTCGTACAAATGCAGGCTGGTTTTGTTAACCCAAACGAACCTGTTGCCAAAGTTCACCCTGGTAACTTTGAGGAGGCAGCTAAGCGTGCTTGTGAAAGTAAACTTGAGGATGCTAAATCCACGTATCCACGTGTTGAGGAGGGCAACCTGCCATTCTTGTGCATGGATCTTGTTTACCAATTTACATTGCTTGTGGATGGATTTGGTAGGTTTTAGTTATGCTTTAGCGAGTTAAGCAAGTTGAAAATGACATTTCATCAAAATAAAATTCTAATATGTCCAAACTGGTTGCTTCAAATGTTTTAAACAGGTCTTGATCCCTGGCAAGAGATTACATTGGTGAAGAAAGTTAAGTATCAAAACTCCTTGGTTGAAGCAGCATGGCCACTAGGGAGTGCCATAGAGGCTGTGTCCTCGTTATAATTGCAGGTTACACTATCAGCTGAATCACCTATTGGAAAGCGAATTTAGTGGCTAAGCCTTTGAATTTTTGGCACTGGCGGTCTTGGAGCTCCATGATCAGCGCTGCTCAGAAGCCGACCTCGTAACCTGATATTGGGTTGAATTGGGAATTGGATTTGGTCTATATTTTGGGAATAATGAGAGAATATAGTGGTTGAATTTGTTTTCATTTGTAATTATTCAGACTTAACTATTCTTGAGATAACAAAGTGATTCACTTGTTTTGCCGGCTGAGTAAACAAAATGGTGATACCATTTCCATTTTTTCCTTTTTAATGCCACGCTTGCCGCGTGAGTTTGGGCTAAATTAGTTACCATCACTTCTCTTTTGAAAATGATTATATACACAACTTCGGCCAACGGTATTTTACAGCATGTAGTTTTGAGATGGTTTTCAAAATGGACAAGAGACTCTTAATTTCTCATATCAATTTATGTGAAACTCATTTTATCTATTTCACATATCAATTGGGACCACACGCCACACGTGTAATGGATTGTTCACTCCAGGGTCTCACATTACCATGTCATTAATTTAATAACGTACTAAACAGTACGATTTCAAAACCCTCAAATTGCAATGCGAAAGAAAACCGTATTGCCTAGTTTAAAAATCATCAGTTCTTAATTTTTCCTTGTCAAAAAAGTATAAAACTCACAATGAAATCAACACACATGTTCATAGAAAGAGAACTGATTTATGTACAATTTGTTTTTCTATCTTTCTATACGTACATTATTTATTCATGACATTTGAATGGAATAAAACCCTAAAGATAAAAACATAAAGTTTTTCTGTGTAAAAGAACCTCAAACCATGGCCGGTGGATAACGTGTGGGCTTGAGATGGTGGGGTGTTTTATAGTTGGGCCTTTGGTGGTAGTGAGCTTGATCTTGGGCCATGGCGGAGTTTTCGGTCGTGAGCTGTGCAAAATAGAGAAACTTGGTTTTAAGCCTTCACCGCCAGAGCCAGACTCGACGCCGATTGATTGCATAGAATTAATAAGAATTTGAGGGGTAAAGGGCTGAGAATATAGGATTGCTTGCCTCTGCCGAATTGAATAGCAGTCGAAAACAGGTACATCTGTTCTACTACCACTCGTATTTAGGATTGGATTGGTTTGGTTATTTTCACAAACAGTTGGTAGGCTTCGTAGAAATGAGAAAAATGGCGAGAATTACATCATTGTGCTCGAATTTTCTACGTAAAGAGACGCATAGCCGTGCCTCTGTCGTGTCCATTGCTGCTGCCTTTGCCCCTGCTGCTGCTGCTGCTGTATCAGCACCTCCAACGCATTCCTTTACTCCCGTCCTCCTTTGGTCTTCTTCTTCTTCTTCCACTAGCTCACACTCCAAGTTTCCGACCTCAGATGATGACAATTCCACAGCAAAAGAATCACATGTCAATGTTGTTGCTGCTGCTGCTGATGACGACGACGACGACGACAAGGACGACGTGGACGAGGACGATGATACTGACTTGGGAGTCTCGGATTCGGGTCTTGCTCGAGATGTAAAAAGCATTGTGGACATCTTGAGTCTACGGAGCGAGTCTCTGGGCTCTGAGATGCAGAGGAAGCTCGATCAATGCGGCATAGCAGCCTCGTCAGAGCTGGTGGCGGCTGTTCTTTCACGCGTTCGCAATGATTGGGAATCGGCATTCACCTTCTTCCTCTGGGCCGGAAAGCAGCAGCCGGGTTACGCTCACTCGGTGCGGGAATACCATTCCATGGTCTCCATTCTGGGGAAAATGAGAAAGTTTGACACTGCCTGGGTCTTGATTGATGAAATGAAAGGTCATTCTCTCGTCACTCCTCACACTCTCCTGATCATGATCAGAAGGTACTCTTGCGTTCATGATGTTGGCAAGGCTATCAATACTTTCTACGCTTATAAACGCTTTCACTTTGTGGCTGCCATGGATGACTTCCATGGCCTTCTCTCTGCCCTTTGCCGCTACAAAAACGTCCAAGAAGCTGAGCACTTGCTCTTCTGCAACAGAAACGCCTTCCCCTTTAACACCAAGAGCTTTAACATTATCCTCAACGGTTGGTGCAATATCATCGTCAGTCCCCGCCAGGCCGAGAGAATTTGGACTGAGATGACCAACAGAGGTGTCCTGCACGATGCTGTCTCCTACTCATGTCTCATGTCTTGCTATTCAAAAGCCTCTAACCTTAACAGGGTGCTCAAGCTCTTCGATCGGATGAAGGCAATCAAGATGGAGCCCGATAGGAAGGTTTACAATGCGCTCATTTATGCTCTTGGGAAAGGCAGACTCCTGAAAGAGGCTATCAATCTAGTGAAAACAATGCAAGATAAGGGCCTTACTCCCAATGTTGTCACTTTTAACTCCATCATCAAGCCTCTCTGCAAGGCCAGGAAAATTGACGAGGCTAGACGCATACTTGATGACATGTTGCACCAAGGCCTTCTTCCCACAATTCAGACTTACCATGCCTTCTTCCGTATTTTAAGGACTGGGGACCAAGTGTTTGAGCTCTTGGACAAGATGAAAACTTCGGGTTGCCACCCAAATACTGATACCTACATTATGTTGATTCGAAAATTTTGTCGATGGCGCCAGCTTGATCACGTGTTCAAGTTGTGGAGTGAGATGAGTGAGAATGGAGTCAATCCTGATCGTAGCTCATATATTGTGCTGATACATGGGCTATTTCTGAATGGAAGGTTGGAGGAAGCCTACAAATATTATATAGAGATGAAAGAGAAACAGTATTTGCCAGAACCAAGGACAGAAGAGATGCTTCAGGCATGGTTGTCTGGTAAGCAGATTTCCTCATTCCGTACGACAGATAAAGAAGATGATCAACTGGACTGGAGTCAGCCAGGCATGAACACTAGAGTAATCCCCAAGAAATCTCATCAGGAAAAAGATTTCCTTCGGCGGCCGGAAACTAGGAAAGTTGTAAGAGACCGGGGGTTTTCTTTCTGGGAGCCATGGGTTTCAATGAAATAAGAAATCTCAGTAGTGCCTGATCTCGGTATGCTCATGGTCATGGCTGGTCACCAACATTCGGCATCAAGTTTCCGTGGACTCTATACAGGTGACTTAATGCAAGAGTGTCTTGTACCTTTACGATTTATAATTCTATGTTAATAACAAATATCTCTCATTGACTGCGGACTCAGGCAGGAAATTTTCTGAGTTCCATAAATCTCGTGTGCTGAACTTATCTTTTTGTCTATTATTCTGTTCCATTGTGTATTACTTGGTAGTGTGATCATGTTCACTGTTTTTGGGACCTTTCCATGGATGTTGAGCATTGTTCTAGTTAAAATCAATTTATTCAAGAATTTATGATATATGTGTTAAGGTCAACACAACAATATCAGATAACCCCTAAACTCTAGTGATGACTCCACCACATATATTTGAACTGACATTATTGGTGACTCAACCAGGACTGAGTCATCCTACAATTAGCTAATATGGTCTATATGATCGACGATGGCGGGTGGGAATGACATGCACACAATTGCGGGGGCTTTGTGTGCTGTTACGATTGACTGCGGGGCATCTTATCGTGGCAACTTTTTTTAATATCCCTGCAGCATACATTGGTGACAACCGATGTGTGCTACTGTGTTGTGTTTTGCTTGCAGTTGGTGACAAGTGGGCCATAGGTATGTATAGTAATTTGAGTATATTTTCGATATGTATTGGGGTAATCTTACTAGAAATGACAATCTCTATATGAAAAAAATTTATGCGACCGTTTTATTTGCGATTGGAGTTTAGGGATAGTTCTTTTCAGGCTTCATTTTATGATGGGAGTACTGCTGTGTCTCAGTTTTCATTCATGTGTAATGTCAGGATGTTTTAGCTCCATTTTGCAATTATAGTTGAGTGGTCTAGCTTGTCCAGTGGACAACTTGTCCTCTGATGCAATGTTCTTTTTATTACTAATAGCACATGTATTATAAAAACAGAAACTTACTGTTCTTTGTGATTTGACTTAGATTTTGTGATGGACATAATTTTGATTAGACAGAAATGGTTTCCAGATTAGTTGTATGTATTTTATTTACCTTGTATACTTCGACAAACTAAAACCAAAACCATAATGCATATTTTACTTACTGAGCTATGCCTGCATTCCAACGGTCAACCTTCAGGTATTTCCGTATGAGTTGAAGAGAGAAAATAAATAGATTGTTAGCAGTTGTGGATCTCATTCTCTAGTCTTTGTGGATATTCTTGGTAGAACCTTTTTACAGAAATTCTTTGCATGCAACCTTTTATTGATTGCTGTATATTTTGAGGATAAATGAATATCGTTCTAGTTGCATATCTTTGATATTAAAGGTTTTTGGGGTGTGGAGACTCAATGTCATGGGTTTGTTATGAGAATTAGACAATTCCTTGACCACAGTTATGTAAAGACCATCCAATTAAGTTTATGGATGCTATATGATGGTTGATATGATGCCAATATTGCATACTATGATCATGATGATTAAAGTGTACATGAATAGATCTTGAAGTCTGAAAGTGATCTATGAATTTCTTTTTTAGCTGACAATGATCTTTGAAATTAAGTTTGTCATATTACTTGGTAGTTTCTAAATTCGCGTTGAAACAAGTCCGGAAGTTGCTTATAAACTTAAGAGTATTCGTCCCAAAAAAAAGGACTGGTAAAATATTTGGATTACTTCATGTTCCACATTTAACACTTCAAATGACGTTCCTCGAATTTTGGGCATGACTGTCAGGTATCAGAGCAAAAGTATTAGATCTCATTTAGGGGGTGGAATTTGGTGTCTTTCTGCTTGCAGAAGTAGTAGTTCTGAAGTTTTGTATAACCTAGACAAATAAAGTGTCAGATTACATTCTTATCAGAAACAAGGAAAAATAGAGTAAGATAACTTCCAAGGGATACCAAATAGGCCGCAAATATTACACCTCTCTAGCCACTTGTAGTAGACTATATTTGTGTTACTGGTAGACCTCTGGTCAAATTTGACCTGTGTGACTCAGAGTTTTGCTGCGGATGATTTCTCTGTCTTTCTAATCTACTAACTAGTGATTTTACTTGTTGGTAGAGGATATGCGTATAGGAATAGATAGCCATGTACCAAAACATATGTGTGAAGATGATTTTGGTACTCCACATTGACGTTTCCTTGCAAATGGTCTTCAGCTCATTCATGAAAGAAATTTGTTCGAGCAGCTATAAAAGGGAGCTCAGCCCTTCATTTGTAATTATCCAGTTCAGAAAAGTTATCAAATCATTCAGAAATTAAAGTAAAAGGTTGATATCCCATTTGAGGGAGTTTGTCAAAGGGGGCAATTGTCTTCTCTTGAATGTCTTTGATAATTTCTGGCGTTTAGTCTTTTTAGCGTTTGTGATTGCACTTCTGCTACTTTGGCGCAAAGTGATTAAGGACTTTACTAACTGTGGAAGCTGACATTTTAAAGTAAAGTTAATATGATGTATCTTTCATGTTGGCCAATTAACATAAAGCGGTACAGAAGGTAATGGAAACAAAATAAACAAAGAAAATATGTACTCATTGTTTGGAAAAAAAACTTGGTTTATTTTGAAGTAGTAATGAATTAGAGAAAATACATGTGCATTTTGAAATATCAAGAGTATACTGTAAAGTTTCCCTCATTTCCACTATTTTCTGCAGCATCCAATTAAATTTAACAGGTGCACGGGTGATTTTATGACACCGTCTGGCAGACTGAAGCTATAGTACTGCAGGTATTTGCTCACCTGTTAATGGATTGAAATAAAGCTTTTGCTTTTGTGCTATGAATATTTATGCTGATTGAGATGAAGTTTTATAACATGCAGATTTTTCGTGCTGTTAAAGGAATATTGAAATTAAACTCTCACCAAATTTGTGTTGAGCCCGTGGTTAGCTAATTTGGAAACTATGTTGCAGCCTTTATCAATTCCTCATATTCACGGTTAGTAGACTGTAGTCTCTTACCACATATATTTAGTTGTGATCATTTGTGTTGGATAAGCCTTTTTAATGACAGTGCTTGTACAGCACCATTGTAATATTAAAAGCTCATGGAAAACCTCCTAGCTCATGTTGTATTGTCTCATAAGAAAAAATTGGTGCATGAGCATTTGACATTGGATAAGCGTTATCCATTAGATTAGGTGAACTGCACGTGGAAAACTACTGGGGGTCTCGATCAAGACTTTTGTAGTTGGCAATCAGCCAATACTAGTCATTCTTTTGACCAGTTCAATATGTTTGTTTTTCTTTGTATATACGTGTATATATTTATATAATATATTACCCCCTTTGATAAGTCAATTTATCTAACCAACTCAATGTGACAACCAATGACATTTGGTTTGGGCTAGGAGTTGAGGTTGCTTCATGCATGCTGGGGTGAAAGGTAAGAACTGAGGCCGGGTGTTGCAGAAACAGAAATGCCTATCATTGACCTAATCTGTAGTGTAAAGATAAAATACTATAATAGTTGTAAAACTTAGTATGGTGGCTTTGAACGAGAATATCTGACGCAGGGGCTGCTCATTGTCATCACTACTTTTTTGTTAGTCTGTTTTTGCCTTGTAAGTTTCGAACCGGAGAGGCTATTTGTTATTATTTATTCTATATCGCCACCTTAGCCATGGTAATTTTACATGTGATTATTTGATTTTTAGATGAACAAGTTACCTAGTTTTTACGAGAGGAATGGAGTCAGCGGAAGAGCATTTAAAAATTCCAGGTACTACTTATTTTGCATCAGGCATGACATAAGATTTAAAGAGTTTGTAATGAGCATTCGTGCATAAAACCAAAGACAATGTGAAGCCCATTGTAATTGTGGGTTGAATTGAAGAACAATAATTTAATATGACTTCCATTGTCATTGTGTGTAGAATCATCTTCTTTTGGATTTTGCTCATTTTCTTAATAGACAAATTAGTATTCCTTTTCTTTGCAGATGCTCCCAAAACCTTGCATCATGTTATGACCTCACCTATTTGTCCTTTTCTTTGGCTTCATATATTGTGGGAGCTCCCTTTAATCTAGGACGCGCTACCTAGCGTCTAGTAGTAGTTGCCATTTTTTTTTCTTCTTCTTCTTCTTCTTGTTCTTCTTCTGGGGGAATCACGCCGGGCTCAACTTGAATGATGAAAATTGTCAATGCAGAAGAAAATCTAAAGAAAGAAAATAGTAAATATATGTATAGGTATAAATTCCATTCTTCCAAGGAATAATCTCAAAGCAAAGTATGATTTAGTATAATTATTAAGCACCCAAACTATGATTTAGTATAATTATTAAGCACCCAAACTAGTTAATGCAGATACTTTGTGAGTCCACAAACTGGGAAAACTCGGCATTAGGGAGACAATTCTTGAAAGACGCTAGCGTAGGATTGTGTTATGGATTGGGGGCATACCATAACTTTGGATGATAAACATATTTCTCTAAATTTCTCATGATAAAAAGACAAAAGGCTTGGGAAGTAAGTCGTATGCTTGGTTGGTTGGTTGGACACTTGGTTAGCTATGGTTGGGGCACTTGGCTTGGGATATGAATGAAGTCATGAATTATTGATTTGGCTGAAAGAAAATATCTAAATAAGGATGTGACTCGTAAAGAGGCTGTTTTTGTGGATTAGACTGATCTGGAAATTAGTGTTGTTGTTTGGTATCTGTAACAATTAACAAACAGATTGATGATCAAGTCAAAACATTCACAAAACTCATGCACGTACTCCTTAATTTGCTTTCCACGATGGAATGGATTGACTGTTGTTGTTGTTGTTCTACATCTCCTCTGAATTATGAATTATGAATTATGAATTATGATTTATGATTTATGGGGTACAAGTCCTTGTCAAGGCTTTTTTTTCTGAAAGGTCCCCTGGCTGATATGAACTACTTGATGTTACCATTATTAAATGAACCATTATTTGTGGGTGGATGAATGAAATTAGGGTAACTATAGGGTCAGTCGCCTGCATGCCGGTGTCTTGATTTTGGCCGTTGATTCTTCTAGGACTTACAATGCGTCAATTGTTAGGATTAGGTCACACACGCACGAGTGAATAACCATAGCGTTGTTCATGAAATAAGTCATAACCATGCTTTGCTTAGTTTGACACATAAATCATGGTCAAAGTCTTAAATGCTAAGCTGGCATGATATGATAGCGTTGATTCAACAGTTGAGTCCACCTAAACCAAAGAAAATAAGCACCTCCAACTCCAAGTCTTACTTACTACCTGCTTGACCATCTAAATTTCTTGCTACACTACTACTCGTTGTGAAGTGTGTGTGTGAAGCATTTTAGGAATACAAGTGGGTGGTCCAAACTCCAAACTCCAAACTCCAAACTCCAAACCCCAAACTACATGATTGAGTTGCTTACAAGCAAAGCAGCATCTCTTATAATTTTTCTAAGGCTCAGTTTCAACCACATGTTCGAAATTGTAGGGTTCATTTCTATATCTAGTTTAGTATGTAGGATTGGATAGGATTACTACCTAGTACCTACCATTAGATTAAACTGGATAACTTTAATCCTATCATACAATTGGTGTTCAATGGGATAAACAAGTCGGATAATGTTAGCTAATGCTATTTTACAAGGTTGAAGCTACTGTATAACATTATCCAGATTGCTTTTCCCATATGGAAGACCAAACATAGGATAGGATTAAAAATATCCAGTCTAAGGTATTGCTAGGTTGTAGTCTATCTAATTCTTTGCACCATACAAGGCCTTAGCATTTAGCAGCTTTCCTTCAGGTTATAAGTAAGTTTCCAGTTTAGAGGAGTTGCATGTACTGATTAAGAACAAAAACGACTTTCATTTGTTTTCTTTTGTCAATGTGGTTTGAAATTTTATTTTATTTTTCTTTTCAGTCTTCTGTGCAGGCTAACTATTTCAGCTGATCTTTTTTTAGACTGATTACGTTCCACCAAAAGTATATCATGAATGCATCTCTTTCTATGTGTTTACTTTCCACTAAACACAAATATGTCACAACTTTAATATAATTTTGTTCTAGCCATCATTCCTCATTTACATGATTTACCGCCAATCCCATCGCCCCACATAGTCCATCCCACTATTTTCTTGTTCGTCTTCTTGTGCTATTTGAGTATTCGTGCGTTTGACGGTACATGTGGATAATGATACATTTTAGCAAACATAAAAATGTGGTTAGATAACTATTTCGTTTTTAGTTTTAATCGTTTTTGTGTTAGAGTAAAGGGGAGAAAGCAAAATAGAAAAGTGGAGGAAGGATGTATAAGAAATGTACTAGGAAAGACACAAAATGAAAACTAAAGCCATCTCAAGCCAAGGGCTATGGGCCAACTTTAGCTTGAAAATGTGCAAAGTTCGTCTCCAACAAGGGGAATGTATTCCTAGTTAGGAAGCGAACTACATTTAGACATTCGACAAAGCTTTTTGTGATACCCACTTGGGCTTCGTATATCTCTTCTCTATTTTTCTCTCGCTAATTACAATGAACTATTATTGTATAGCCCTGTACTATTGATGATGGAAAAAATATAGGCGAGATGAGGGGTGGGCATACTTTGGACATCTGGTTTTTACTTTTAATTTTCAAAACGGTCTGAATTGGACCTGGCTTGTGTAAAAACGAGTTCAAAATCGAGTCCATATTTCTTATGTGCGGGTAACTCGGTCCGGACCATTTAAGGGTGGTCTTAGCACTTTGTCATTTTATTAGTCGTCCAAAATGAAGGTCATGATCCATAATTCCATATCTATCTAACCCTAAGACGTAAAATAACGATCAAACTTCTTCATTTAGAACATTTGTTGGTATTGGCTTTGTTAGACGTAATTCTTTCGTTAAGGAAAAACATAGAGTTCCTTTTATATTGTTGTTTGGTTATACGACATATGATTGAAGACAGATCCATTCGACCCGTAGGAATCGAATCGTATCAAACGGATCTAAATGAGTCGATTTCACTAATAAAAATACATAAACTCGGACCAGCTCGACCCGCACCCACCCTTAGGCGAGATTACACATTAAAAGAAATCATTTTTTTTTACTCTTTAAATTGTTTTCA
This sequence comes from Gillenia trifoliata, assembly GCA_018257905.1. Taxonomy (NCBI): domain Eukaryota; kingdom Viridiplantae; phylum Streptophyta; class Magnoliopsida; order Rosales; family Rosaceae; genus Gillenia; species Gillenia trifoliata. The sequence continues at coordinate 29,308,470 of CM031084.1, read as the reverse complement.
CTTTCAAAATTTTGTTTTCATTTTGTTTTCTTTATTTCTTCCCCCCTTTCTCATCATCATTCTTCATCTCTCATTTCTTCCATATACTTTTGTAGTAAACAAAATTTCACCGGCCCTAGAGGGGACGCCATGTGTACCAAAGCAGACCTGATATAATTACCCTTAGGCCTCATGTGAGTTGAGCATTAAATACAAGAGGGATGTTTCCCCGTAAGTCACGCCTAGCAGAGGTGACACCTTTGTCGACCAGCGTGCGCACCACGCCTCACCAGACAAACTCACGTAAAACAATGTGTTGGGCCACCCTATTCAACATAGGTGGGCTTAGCAGGCCAAGTGAGGCCTAAGGAGGATTCCATTAGCCCATAAGGGCTCGCATACGAGATCAACCCATAAAGGCTTAATAAGGCTGGATCCAGTAGGATCTTCAAGATATAATGATCCTTACAGTCATGGCCTAGATTTAGGCCATGATCGTCGATGTTATCAAGAGTCATCCCTAAACGAAACTCTTAATTGGCTAAATAGGTGGAATAACGTGGGAGTCAAACCAACCACTTAGGGAGCACCATATGTTCCCTAATGAATCATCTTCAATCACATGTCTTACTTTATATAAAGGCATGCATACATACAGTGAAATGTAACTGTTCCTTAGCCAAGAAGCTTGTAGCTTGAGATTACAATTAAGTATAACTTAGGCATCCGAGGGCTTTTTGGCTCACACCACACTGGAGCGACAAAGTCTCACTTGTTTTTTTTTTTTTTCTCGGTTGCATGGACACCAGAGTTATTCTATGTTTGTGTGGGATTTGTTTCCCACAACTTTCTCCATAAATCAAGCATAAACAATAAAAATTAAAAACAAAATGGTTATGTCCACTTAGTATTACGGTCTAGTAGTATTCTTAATGAGAGATCTTAAGTTTGAATATCGAGAATGACGAGTTCGCAACCAATTTATTCCCCTACCTTGTAATGTAAATATATTGTTTTATAAAAACAAATCAAAATGGTTATGCACTATAACTTATTTTCATTTGATTTTAAAGAAAAGTTATGATCATTGAGTTATTATGTTTAAATTACCATGAAATTTTTTATTTTAAAGCGACAAATAATAGTTTTTAGTAAGATAAGATAATTGTTATTGACATTTTAAAAATCTAACTCTTATTTGTTTTTCATCCCATTTTCTTCCTAAGCAAAATGCCCTTCTCCTTATGTGAAGAGGTTTAAAGTAACCTGAAACATTAGAAAAACGAAAAAAAGAATAAAGTCAAAGTGAGATGCATTATTACGGCACAGGATGGAGATGATTGATGACTAGGCTCAACCTCAGGACAGGTCACAAGAGCTTTTGCTTCTGCTTTCTATGTGGACTGTAGGACTTAATTGGTATTTGGCAGTGGGGGAGAGCTCGTCCAAACATGAAAGGACACGAGTCACGACTCTATTTGGAGAAGAGGGGGGACGATGTCATGAGATTAAGATTATCCTTGGACCTTTGTCCAGCCGCCATGCATCTTCTTCTTTATTCCATTCCCATATCTCATTATCTCATCTCTCTCTCTCTCTCCTCCTCCCTCCGGAGCCCCTGAGAGTCATTTTCCCTCTTCCTTTCCCGTTACGTGAAAATAGAAACTTAGCTCTCAGAAAATTTGGGAAGGACAAAACCAACAGTTGCATTCCATTAACTAGGCCATACATCGAATGCTTTTCAGCTGGCACTCTTACATACGACATAAACTTATCTGTATCGAGGTGACGGTATCTCTAACCAATTATGTTATGTCATGTGAGCAAGTTGAAACACATTATAATGCATGATAAGTTTGAGACATTGTCACCTTAGTCTTGTCTTATGTAATTAGTCTCTCGCAGCCTATATATTTTATATTTGTGTCAGCTGAAAATGTAACTGATGATTTGTTCTTTTCTCTCTTCATCAACATCATCTGGTTCATCCCAACCCATTGGCCTAATCTCTCTTTTCCGCATGCCGACAAATTCCCACAACCATAAAAGCCCTTCCTTCCGTTCTCTTCCAATAAATTTCGAATCCTTCTTCTCTTTCTTTAATTTTCAGTTTGTTTGTTTGTTTGTTCGTTCGTTTGTTTTGCCACAACTGACAATACAAGCTCTCCTCTTCCATTCTTTCAAGTACGTGCATTCATTCCCCCTTTCTTCATCAATATTTGGTACAATTTAGGTAGCTAGGTATCTGTGGCTAGCAAGGAAATATCATATATATATATATATATATATATTGATTGAGGATGAAAAACCCAGAGTCAAGGCTGCCACCAGGATTTAGGTTTCACCCTACAGATGAAGAGCTCATCCTTCACTACCTTATAAAGAAGGTGGCCTCCACTCCCTTACCCGTTTCCATCATCGCTGAAGTTGATATCTACAAGTTTGATCCATGGGAATTGCCAGGTACAGCACCTACCTAATTTCCTTATTTATTAATTAATTGATTCAACTGTTTGTTTTCTATACATATATATCACATATGCATGCCTCTATGGTATATACATATGTTAAGTGTTTCAGTTGATTAATTAATGTATTGCTCATTCTGTGCTCTTTCATGCATGCTGATATCGGTCATTAACTAGCCAAAGCTGCTTTTGGTGAGAAAGAATGGTACTTCTTCAGTCCAAGAGATCGCAAGTACCCGAATGGTGCGAGGCCAAACAGGGCTGCTGCATCAGGATATTGGAAGGCGACTGGAACCGATAAGACGATTGTGGCACCATCAGGAGGGCGGCAGAACGTCGGTGTGAAGAAGGCTCTTGTGTTCTACAAGGGGAGACCCCCTAAGGGAATCAAGACCAACTGGATCATGCATGAATATCGCCTTCCAGAAAACCCAAATAACTGCGCCACCACCACCAACCACCACAGAGCCATGAAGCTCAAAGATTTATCCATGAGGGTGAGCAGTTTTATTTGATCTTATGAGCATTTGATTTACATAATTGTCCAATTGATTAATCATACATGAACTTTATTTTGTGTCCCCAGTTGGATGATTGGGTTCTTTGTCGAATCTACAAGAAGTCGAATGTCATGACTTCAGCAGCAGCACTGCCAAGCGATCAAGACCAAGAAGTTCAAGAAGAAGAAGATTTCCTCCACGATATCCTTTTACCAAGCTTGAAAAGTCCCTTTCCCGGTCTTGATCACAACATGATGAATACTAGTACTACTAGCAGTCTCAAGCCTCAGAAATCTTGTTCCTTCTCCAACTTACTAGACGCCATGGACTACTCATTACTCACTAGTATTCTGGCGGATGGCCAATACTCTATCCCAACTGGAACTGGATTTCAACCAACTGCTCCTAATAAGTTTAGCTATAGCTGTACTGGGAGTACTAGTACTGGTTTAGACCCGCAACCGTTGTTCAATACCAATATTAGCAGCAGGAGTCATTTGCTTCAAACTCTCCCTCAATACAACGGTTTGAACTTACCATCATCAGCTCCAAGCACCGAAAACCGGCTCAAGCGCCAGCATTCCAATATCACAGATGATCGTGGCATGTTATTATATCCATCGAAGAAATACGTAAATTCCAATTGCAGTTTCACTGACACCACCAATTCGTTCTTGAATCAGCAATTACTTCTGAGTAGTCCTCCTTTTCATTTTCAAGAATAAAAAAGAAAATAAAGAAAAATTAAGTAAGGTCGACTGGTCGAACCTGCCAAGCCTTGGTCAAGAAGTTGTAGGTGAATACAAGTAACAAGGAGAGGACTCCTTAACTTAGATGCATGGGGAGCTGTTTCGTATTGATCATAAGTTGATAACAAAAGATGGCACAAATTTAATTACTCAAAGGAGTTTGGCTATTTTCATATGCAATCTGGCATGGGAGATTGATCCTCGAAAATACAATATTAAATTAATATGGGTTCAATTGGCAGATCAGATTTACTACTTGGTATGAATTATGAACATGAGAATTGAGGACTTGAATAATTCTTTTTCACAAGCGGAGGATATCTTCCCAATTAATGTAATTACAATTCCCCATCTCAATCAGTATCTTTATATAGGGTTTAGTATGTTGGTTTTTGTTCAATTGGCAGATCAGGTTTACTACTTATATGTCTTGAAAAAGTAAGGGTGACAAAATAGCTTTTTGTTTTATAGGTACAAAAACGAACAAGGTATGTTGTTTTTCAAGAACAACTTTAGAAGATAAAAACCACGAAAGACAATATTTAACCTAAGTTATGTAAAACATCATATTGAATGCTCCTTTGTTTTACAAGAATGATTTCCCAAAAAAGTAAAAAAAAAACACAAAATACATATAAAACAAAGTTAGAAATTCCACTACCACCTCCCACCATTATTGCCTCTGCCACCACTTTAATTGAGAGTCGTTTGATAATCATCTGTTAAAAGAAATGAAAACACAAGATATTGATAGTTGGGTAGGGGAGTAGGGGAGTTCCAAGTTCCAAATGACTGAGGCCAAGCTTATTAAGAAATGGACTACAAAATGCTTTCTTGAGTACAAGCGATATTCTATACTAAGGCCTTCCATACTGGTTTAGGTGGTGTGATGTCTATATATAAGAATCAAACACCTTGAGTTTGATTCGTATTATACTATTGTCATAATGATGTGAGTTTGATATGAGTGAGTTTTATATATTAACTTTGGGACCCATTCACTTTTTATTTTTTCTCTATTTTATGATTAGTTACCATTTTTTTTTGCCCTTTTGTCATTTATTTTATAGGTATTGATAAACTTTATAGGCTCATCATGGTTCATTACCAATATCACTGATGTTGTCCCAACTTAACCACATATTGCTAAGTATTGGGTTTTATTACAAAAGGCCTCGGTGGTATTAGGGGTGGAAACTCTCATATATTAAGTGTATATTATTTTGTCATATGACCGATGTGAGATCCTATTCTTCAATACGCCCCCTCACGAGTGGCCCACAAGGGGTTGCCCTGGAAACCAATTCTCTCATTGGGAACTTGTCAATTCATTATACCGAAGCCAACACAACTTTTCGAGAGTCTTGTCATCATTCATTCACTACAACCAACGCAAATTTTCGAAGGCCCAATCATTCAATATTCTTAAGTTGGAGCTAGCGCAACTTTTCTAAACCCCAACTTAAGAAGGTGGGCCCATGACGTGTCGAGAGAATACCATGCTCTGATAACATGATAAACTTTATAGACCCATCATGGTCCACCACCAATATTACCTATTGCTAGATCTTGGGCTTTATCACAAAAGGTCTCAGTGATATTAGGTGTGGAAACTCTCATATATTAACTGTATATTATTTTGTCATATAACTGATGTGGGATCCTATTCTCCAACAAGAATCACTCTCATAACACTTAGGTTTTTTGGCTAACTGTCTTCCACGAGTGAGTGTGGTACCTATATATAAGAATCAGACAACTTGAGTTTGATTCGTATAACACTATTACTACACTAGGGTGAGTTTAATTTATTGGTATCACATTCATGAGTTTAATATATTGGTATGATACTCATTTTTTTCGGCCCACTGTAGGAGTGTGATTTCTATATGAGTTCAATATATTAGTATCACACTCACGTTTTCTGGCCTACTGTGTAAAGCTTAATATAGGAGTTTGATTTCTATATTATTGGTATCACACTTAGTTTTTCGGACTATTGTGGAAGGCCTAAATGGACTACAAAATATTAGATAGAGGGGTTTAGTAATGCACTCGAGGGGTTGAACAAAGGCATGTGAGATGAATTTGCAAATGACACATTTTAAGTAAGGATTGCAAATCTCTTTCACATGCCTTTGTAATGTTTATGGAAAGCATTCATTTTGTAGTCAAACTTTTAATAACTTGGTCTCAGTCACTTGAGACTTGGAAATCACTTACCCCAAATATAGCCTAAAGAAAGTTAACATGTAGTTTGATAACTATTTGTTTTAACTTTTATTAATGAAAACTGAAAACTTGTTTGGTAATTGTTAATGAAAACTGAAAGCTACTTTTTTCTAGGGATCGTTTCATAACCATTTCATTTTCAATTTTCAACTTTTGTTCTCACTTTTTTGAAAACTGAAACTTGTTTAATAACAATTTATGAAAATTAAAAACCAAAAATTGATTAAAAAATTGTTTAATAATCATTTTAGTTTCATTTTTCACTTTTTTTTATAACTAAAAATTTGGTTGCTAACTTCTTTTAATATTCAAAAAAATATAAACTAAAACTGAAAAATGAAAATATAAATATTTTTCAATGGGCCCCTTTGTTGGAAAATAATAGTATTTTAGTTTTATTTTATTGCTTCGGTTTTCGTGTGAGTTTAGGATTTGGACTTAGCACATTAGATTTAGGGTTTCGTTTCTTTGCCTATTAGAGGCTAGGATTAGATCTCTATAAATATAGTGTTATATAATTCATTTAATAATAAGTTTGTCACACTGTTTTGTAGCCATCGTGGCAATCTTTCTTTTTGGTTAATAATATTATATTTGTTTGTAGTCGGTTTGTTAGTTTGTTCGTTATGTGTACTCTAATTTTCAACTTAATATAAGAACATGTTTGATCCTTCATGATTTAATTTGCTCTTGTTCGATATCAGTCAGTTTGTTTGTCGCTTCTTCGTCTCTTCTGTTTTTCGATTTGGTTTTTAGTTTGTTTCTCGTTTGTTTAATCGTTATAGTCTGAAAATAAATAAATAAATGTTTGTAGTAGAAAATAGTGAATTTGTTTAGTCGCGTTTTTCAGTTGACCCACACGCCTCTGCAACTTGACTCGCTGAATCACCACAGACCCGAGTTTGCAACACGATCTTTCTCCACATACTGCATTTGCAACTTGAACTAGCCGCACCGAAATCTTGGTGATGTTGCATGTTTTCTGCACTCCAACTTAATCTTGTTGTTGTTGTATGTTTTCTACATTCCAACTTGCACCACTGCATTTGCAACCTAAATCTGCACCAAACTCGTGCAACCTCATCTGCTTGCACCAATTCTCACCCGCACCTGTTTGAATATGCATACACCACCTAAAATTTGAACTTACCTAGACCAGCGATGCACAACCACCACTCTCTATCTGAAGAAGGCCATGCACTCACGCTTGTTTTGGGCGTTATGGAGAAGACTGAGGTAAAAAGAAAAAAAAATGAAAAAAGGAGAAAGAAAAATATAAAATAAAATAAAATGTTTTTTTAATTGAAGTCTTTGATTGGATTGTTTTAGAGTTTTTGAGGGCCACACGGGTTGTTGGCCTCTTTTAGAGTTTTCTGTGACAGTCACTCGAGTGCTTGAATTGGTGAACACTTGAGTGATTAGATAAATTGCATTTTCTGTTAGTTTGTTTGGAAATTTGCATCAACATAGAGATTGGAAGTCTGTAATTGCATTGAATTTTTGAACTAGAACCACTTGAACCTATGATTTGAAATCAGCATCTGTTATGTTTGTTTGCTTAGATTAACCTATTCTTCGATTTGTTAGTATGTTCGTTATTTGTACTCTGATTTTCAACTTGGAATAAAAACATGTATGATCCTTCAGGATTAAATCAACACTTTTTATATCAGCTAGTTTGTTTGTCGCTTCTTCGTCGCTTCCGTTTTTCTATTTGGTTTTCAGTTTGTTTGTTGTTTGTTTAGTCGTTATAGTATGAAAAAAAAATGTTTGTAGTAGAAAAAGGTGAATCTGTTAGTCGTATTTTTCGGCTAACCCGCACACTTCTTCAACTCAACCCAGTGAATCACCACAGACTTGAGTCTATAACTCGATCTCTCTGCATCTGCAGCCTAAACTAGCCACACCATAATCTGGTTGTTGTTGCATGTTTCATGCACACCAACTTAATCTTGTTGTTGTCTCATGTTTTCTGCATTCCAACTTGCACCACTGCATCTTCAACCCAAATCTGCACCAAACCTGTGCGACCCCGTCTGCTTGTACCAGTTCTGACCCGCACTTGTTTGAAGTGTAAACCTACTCGACTCGTGCTGCATAACCACCATTTGTGATTTGGAGGCCCTACACTCACGATTGTTTTGGGCATTTCGGTGAAAATTCAGGAAAAAAGAAAAAGAATTGAATCCGTTGAGTCGCGTCTTTCGGCTAACCTGCACAACTCTGCAACCCAACATGCTAAATCACCATATACTCGAGTCTGCAACTCGAATTCTCTCCATGTGCTGCATTTGCAACCTGAATTAGCCGCATCAGAATTTTGTTCTTGACACATGTTTTCTACACATCAACTTAATATTGATGTTGTCGCATGTTTTCTGCACTCCAACTTGAGCCATTGCATCTGCCACCCAAATATGCACTAAACTCACGCGACCTTGTCTGCTTGTACTAGTTTTGACCTATATTTGTTTGAATCTGCATACAACTCCTGAAATTTGAACCTGCCCAGTCCCGTGATGGGCAAGTTCATACTCTGGCCATAGATGCTTAATCATACCATAAAGTATTCTCTCTCAATGGTTTGAAGGTTAGAGATCCCTTTGTACATTCATATGCCTTCATGATTAGATAGCTTAACCCAACGATGCTGTGGACACCGTCTGACAATGGAGTGTCTTTAACACAGTAAAAGATTAAGCACCTAACCACAAAACAACTATGATGCCTCAGCTTAAATGACTACTTTGCATTATCCCAACAAGTGAGTTATCATATGATCATATGACATGAGTATAAGAACTCCTGTTTGATCACATTTAGTAGACTCATTCCCTATTAAGCACCTACATACTTGCCATGGTGTCTTTCACACTAATGGCTCGAGATAAGTCACTCTCTAGGGAGAATACATAGTATGTATTGATCTATTCGGATTGTCAATGCCCAATTGGCAATTCTATGATTAGGAACGTTTAGGATATGTGTATGAAAAAGAAAGGTCTTATGAATCTAACTTCTTTAGATTACATTCTCTTAATTACATATTTCTTAGACTTATTGTTTATGCGTATAACATTTAATGAAACGACCTTAAATAATAATCTTTACCCTTAGATTAAATTGAAACAGTTTAATATGTGTAATGTCCGTAAAGTATCATTTCATGATTGGCTTTATGGCACATTTCCAACACTGAACCCACTGAAATCTGTGATTTGAATTCCGGATTTGTTCTGTTTGTTAGATTAACCTGTTCTTTAATTTGTTAGTTTGTTCATTATTTGTACTCCGATTTTCAACTTGGAATAAGAACATGTTTGATCCTTCAGGATTTAATGTGCTCTTGTTCGATATCAGCCAGTTTGTTTGTCATTTCTTTGAGTCTTCCATTTTTCCGTTTGTTTGTCTTTTGTTTAGTCGTTATAGTTTGAAAGGAAAAATGGAATTGGTTGAGTCATGTTTTTCGGCTAACCCACACACCTCTGCAACCCGACCCGCTAAATCACTAGAGACCCGAGTCTTCAACACGCTCTCTCTACATTTACAACTTGAACCAACCACACCGGAATCTGGCTGTTGTTGCATGTTTTTTGCACTCCAACTTGCACCATTGCATTTGGAACCTAAATTTGCACCAAACTCGCGCAGCCACATATGCTTGTCCTAATTTTGACCAACACCTGTTTAAATCTGCGTACACCGCCTGAAGTCTAAACTTGCCCAAACTCGCACTGCATAGCCACCACTCGCAGTCTGGAGAAGGCCCTACACTCACATTTGTTTTGAGCGTTCTGGAGAAAACTCAGGTAAAAAGAACAAGTTTGATCCTTTAGGATTTAATCTGCTCTTGTTTGATATCAACCAATTTGTTTGTCATTTTTTTGTCTCTTATGTTTTTCCATTTGGTTTTAAGTTTGTTTAGTTGTTATAGTTTGGAAAAAAAAATGTAGTATGAAAAAAAAAATGTCTGTTGTAGAACAAAGTGAATTCGTTGAGTCTCATTTTTTGACTAACATGCACACCTCTGCAACCCGACCCACTAAATCACCACAGACTTGAGTCTGCAACTCGATCTCTATCCATCTGTTACATCTGCAACCTGAACCAGCCGCACAGGAATCTGGCTGATGTCGCATGTTTTCTACACACCAATTTAATCTTGTTGTTGTCGCATGTTTTCTGCACTCCAATTTGCACCACTGCGTTTAGAACCCAAATCTGCACTAAACCCTTGCAACCACGTTTGCTTGTACCAGTTCTGACCCGCACATGTTTGAATCTGCATACACCGCCTGAAGTTTGAACTTACCTAGACACGCATTGCACAACCACCATTCGCGATATGGAGAAGGCCATGCACTCACGCTTGTTTTAAGTGTTATGGAGAAAACTCAGGTAAAAAGGAAAAAAAATGAATAATGTTGTGGGCTATTTTATTGAAAGGTGCGGCAAAGAGAAAAAGTAGAGAGAAAGAGAGAAGGGCTTGAGGAATTGTAGTACATATTCATCATGCCAAGTGCCTTTATTTATAGTGAAATAAATACAATCATAATAGAACAATGACTTTAGGATGATGAGAATATCCCAATCCATATCTACCTAGGATTTACACAATCACATTTATCACAGGTCAATATTATTTACAACAAATAAAAGAAAATAAAATATTTTTTTTATTTGAAGTCTTTGAGGCCCACAAGGTTGTTGTAGAGCCATTTGGATTGTTTTTGAATTTTTGAGGCCCACACGGGTTGTTGGTCTTTTTGGAGTTTTCTGTAACAATCACTCGAGTGCTTGAACTGGTGATCACTCAAGTGATTAGAAAAAATAGATTTTATGTTGGTTTGTTCGGAAATTCACATCGACAATTAGATTTGAAGTTTGTAACTGCATTGAATTTTTGAACTGGAACCACTGATAATAGGGCTGGGCACGGTACTGTACAGTTTAGGGGTGGACTAATACCAACTTCTTTATCGATTCAGTACGGTTCGATTTCTTCTTTTTCAAGTTTTAGTACCGTAGCAATACCATACCGTTAGATTGTGGTACAATTTCGGTACCGAATGGTATCAATTTTTTTGGCCTGTTTAAAATCATTTTAAAGCATACATGTGAATTTTCAGAACAAAACCTAACTAGAGGAGATGAGAGGGAGAGCAGCAAAGCTGTAGCACCTACTAGTTCTAATATTTTTAACTTTTATGAGAGGGATAATTATGTTGTTGCTATGCACAAAATTTCAAACGATCAATTCAAATCAAACATATTGGTAGAGCTGAGTTCAAATTTTCAAATGAGCAGATTATCATAATGCATTTGTCCAAAAATTCATTGCTTTGGTTTTAAGAGAGGGAGAGAAACGAGTTTTGAACGGGTGAAGGTGGAATAGTGAAATAGTGTTTTGATTTTTTTCTCATCTGTTTGTGACCACTTAGAATAAAAAATAAATTAAAACATAACATTTAGTTCAGTTCGTTATAGGAGGAGACTGGTTTCGGAGACACAAAACTGATTCCATACCGGTTATGTTTAGTTTGGTTCGGTATGATACCGAAACAAATTAAAAAACCGAAATGTACCAAATCGACTTGTTTGGTTCGGCAGGGAACAAATTAAAAAGCCAATGAGCTCCCAAAAGGCCTCTTGTTAAGTGGAAGTGGGCATGTACATATAAGACACATCACCCTCTCTCCTTTAGTCGATGTGGGATGTCACAATCCACCCCACTTAAGGGGAACCCGGCGTCCTTGCCAGCACATCCGTACCGAACGGCAGAGGGGGTGATATGCCTTATATGTACATGCCCACCTCCATTTAGCACGAGGCCTTTTGGGAGCTCATTGGTTTCAAATTCCATCCGAACTCCGAAGTTAAGCGAGTTTGGGCTAGAGCAATCCCAAGATGAGTGACCTACTGGGAAGTTGCTCGTGAGTTCCCAGAAACAAAACCGTGAGGGCGTGGCCCAAAACGGACAATATCGTTCTACAGCGGAGACAATCCAAGATGTGACAGAATGGTATCAGAGCCACTATGTCGTTCGGTACAGATGTGCCGGCTAGGACACCGGGTTCCTCTTAAGTGGAGTGGATAGTGACATCCACATCGGCCAACAGAAAGGAGGTGATGTGCCTTATATGTACATGCCCACCTCTATTTAGCACGAGACCTTTTGAGAGCTCACTGGCTTCGAATTCCATCCGAACTCCGAAGTTAAGCGAGTTTGGGCTAGAGCAATCCCAAGATGGGTGACCCACTGGGAAGTTGCTCGTGAGTTCCCAGAAACAAAACCATGAAGGCGTGGCTCAAAGCGGACAATATCGTGCTACGATGGAGACGGTCCAGGATGTGACAGTGATTACTTAAAAGAGAACAATATCCATTGCTAGATATTCTCTAGAATTCTCCTTATTTAAAAATGATTTAAGTATCCTCAAAGGATTCTCTCTCAACTACTATATAAACTCTCATCTAGGGCAAACCTCTGGTAACGCAATCTACATATATTTTGTGCTTTACTTATTCTACTGCCCACTGCTTGAGTCTTAATATTGCTTACTAACTTGATTGTAGGAGAACCTTTGGCCGGTACCCCATCGGTACCTTAGACAATTCACGGTTCTTCTCTTTTCTTACAAGTGGCCAGATTTGCAGATGATCCCCGTCTGCGAAAGTGCGCAAAATTGGTTCCAACATAGGGTATTGGAAAAAATTAGTATTTTGTTGTGAAATAATGGGCATATTAGAGTACAGTGGAAAGTAAATGAGACATGATATTAACGAGGTTTGGCAAATGCCTACATCCTCTGGATAACAGTATTTCTATTATATATCTGAATTACTTGGAGTACAAGATTTTCTTTTATTTGTCTATTTCTCTCCTTCTCTTTCTCTCTTTCTCTCCTTCGAATTCGTCTGCCCTCTGCCATTCATCTTTCTGACTGTTGTTGTTTTATAGAGTGAATAGTAAACAAAAGTTAGTGGGATGGTAGGTGGTGACAAAGCATGTTATATGGTGGCCTATGCACCAACAAATTTTTGAGTTAGAGAAAAGTTTCACAACATATTTTAGGTTTATTTTATTGTTTGAGTTTTCTTGTGAGTTTAGGATTTGGGCTTAGCCCATTAGAATTAGGGTTTCGTTTCCTTGCTTATTAAAGATTAGGATTAGTTATCTATAAATATAGTGTTATGCAATTCAAGTAATAATAAGTCGGTCAGAATGTAGTCCTATATTTTGTAGCCAACATGACAATCTTTCTTTTTTAATTAATAATATTATATTTGTTTGTAGTCGGTTTGTTCTTTGATTTGTTCGTTTGTTCGTTATATGTACTATGATTATCAACTCCCTTTAGTTTTTATTTTTTTATACAATGATATTTATACACTGGGGATGTGAGAATAAAGTGGTTGCAAACTCGCTATTTCTGATAATCAAACCTAAAAACTTTCACGATACCACTAGTCCGTAATTCAAGAAGGTTTATTCGATTAAATTTTGACTGATTTTAAAAGATTTATAAATCCATAAAGTTTGATGGACTTTAACACATCCCGACCCGGATGTACACGTGGACACCCAAAAGTCGGGTGTGCTGGCCGACACCACGCAGGGTGACGAAAGCCAATTTGAAAGAAATAGGAATTAATTTGAACAATTGAATGAATTAAGGTCAGAGTACACAAAAGTTGTACAGGCGGAAGAATAAGTAAAGTAAACTGTTGCACAAAGCACCAAATACAAAGTACAGAATACAAGTATCAAGAATGATACACATGTCATACCACCGCGCCTCGACGTCGACAGCCCCAGCCACTAAACCTGGAGGGGCGCAAAACAGAAGGGTGAGTAGGCCATAAATAGTTATTTTTGTAAAACCTTTCCTTTCTGAAAGTAATAACCCCTCGCCGTCAAAATCAAGTAATTGATCGGAAAACCATTTCGGAAAACATACTACAATAGTAGGTAGAAAATTAAGGTAAGTACGGAAATATACTTACCGTCCGAAACGGGCAGAAAGCCACCGTTCGGTAGAAAATACTTTACCCGAAAGTTCGTAAAATAAGGATATACGGGAAACCCGTAAATCAAATAAAAGCCTCCGTGGCATCAGTGAAAACCAGTGGTAAAGTCACAATACAAAACTATAAGATAAACGCTCGTTTAGGTATGGCAAACACACGAGTTCATACAGATGTATTCTGTCATGAACAGGCTGGGTGTATGAATAACGGTACGCTCTTGTACTACAATCACGTAAAGCTGGCGCTACGCGCATCCCAACGAGTTCGAGTCGCCAAGGCGACCTAGAACAGGCTGGCACCTGCTATGGATCCATAGTGAGCGTATCGGTGCGTGTGAACAATCACGTGAAGCTGGTCCTGGCCCCGGACAGTACAACTAACACCGTGTAAGCATCCTTAGTTGAGCGTGCGAAAACATACCACGGAATATTTTTTAATAAAACAAGGTGGGGTAATTTCCCTTTAAGGGATAAACCTCAAAATAGTCAATATATAAGGTATTCTCGGGTGCCGTACCCCGAAATACCAAGCGTATAACTATAATACGTGAAATACCAAGAATACACCACATGGGTACCAAGGTATAGAAATACCAACTTAATGGTAAACTAGGTGAACCCAAAATACGGTAGAAAATTACTATTTCCAAGGTTCACCCAAATACGGCCCAAGGCCCGCCAAATAGGTATAAAAACCCATGATCACAAGTAGGCACAATAATAATTAATTTCCTAAAACCCCCTAACATAGGGCCGGTTCGATACTAGCAAGCCTAGTATAAAGTTAGTACAAAGTTCACTAAGATACGGTAAAAATACCAAGTTTAAGGTATAGGCAAAAGTATACTAAGATACGAGGTCCAACAAAATAGGCCGAGTCAAAACTAGTAAACCGAGTAATAAAATAATATAACAAGGTCTACCAATAGTATGATGAAAATATCCATTTAAAATCATAAAATAAAGTAGGCAATAAACCAATATAATTTCCCAACCTTAAACACATTTAAATAATATAGGGAAAGGGCCCACTCACCTAAATCTTTGTCGGAAAGCCCAAACGTACGCCCTCCGTACGCCACGGGTCGCCAAAACCCAGGGAAAAGGACAACGTCAGAAGCAAGGCAAAAGAGAGTTGCCAAGATTGCAGTACACATGACGCTCCTCATCATAGGACTACCACAATAGAGCTTCGGTTCAGACATTCCCCAGTATGTGGTAGCAGTTGATTTGATTGGTTGTGAGATCAAAATGGAGCTCACCAGACTCCAAGAGCTGCAGAAGCACATCAATTATCTTCCTGACCGTTATCAGCGAATTTGCCAATTTCGTTGGTAGATGCAAAGGCCTTCCTATTCACTTTGTGATTACTAATGATTCCATCAAGAATCATGACCATCATTCGATGTACAATAACTTAGAAATACTAGCTAAGTTAACTCACAGACCCAAGCCTCAATAAATTACAAGTAACTTCAAGTTTTGGAGTCCAAGGAACTCCAGCGCAAAAGACGCATCCAAATCCCTTCATCAGATTCAACAATCAGCAATTATTTTCAGCTCCCAAATCCACCTGTCAGCCTGAATCTAGAACAATATCATACTCTAGCACTGACTGCTCACTTCATTTCCCAAAATCAAAACCAGTTTTCAACAAAATTCACTAGAACAACAGAGCCGCTGCCAGCAGCCACGACAAACTAGATTTTGGCAGCCCCAAAATCCAACAAATCACAGGCCAGCAGCCACGACAAGAAGCTGCACACCCACTGCAGCAACCTCATGCCCGCTGAAACAGTTGTAGACCCAAACATCAGCTCAACCCGCGCCTGCCCAGCCTCTTGACCCGACTCGCTGAGCAAGGCAGCAACCGCAGATTCGCGGACTCTTGGGTCCTGCTGGGTCCAGGTTCAGAAATTTGAGGTTGACGAAGATGATGATGATGCCAGTGGCCTCCCATGGCCAAATGATGGCTTAATGAGATGCAAAATTTGGGCACGGGGTGCCTTGAGTAAATTTTGGAGTTTGATTGATGATCAGTCTGCAGAGAACCAGAGAGGGAGAGGAAGAGGAAGAATGGCGTCGGGTGTTGGTGAGAGCTCGGGGAGAGGGAGAGGAAGAATGTGAAGTTTTTGTGTCTTTGTTATTTTGTGCCGAGAAGAAAGGAGAAGAGGACTTGCAGAGCCAAAGGCTCGGGACAACAGACAAAAATCCAGACAAGTTCCAGATTTCCTGGGATAAGTCCACATGGGCCTGCAGTCAATTGGGCCCCAGCCCAACAACCCATAACTGCCTAAAAATTAAAATACGGGAAACGTCGAAAACCAACGCCGGTAAATTATTCGTTCGGAGTCCGAACGACGTCCCGCTCGCGTCTACGCGTTCGTAACGACGAGCACGACAAGAAAATACAAATGGAAACGTCGTACGAGTTACGACGCAAAAGTCAACCGAAAAGTCAACCAAGGGCAAAATCGTCATTTCACACTTCCGGGAATAAAATAGTATTATTTTCCGGAACGGGATGTAATAGACTTTGTAACATCCCATAAAAAGTGTGTTATAAAATAATTCCCTGGGGGATATTTTGGACACGTGCGTGATTATTTTGTACACAGGATCATGTAATTTTATTATTTTGATGGGTGTACAATACCCCCAAAACCCAAAATATCTCTTTTCCTTCTCTTCTTCCCTGTCACTTTTCCTTATTTCCTTACTTTTTTTTTCTATCTCTCTCTCTCACCGTATGTGCACAGTTTACGTCGACGAAAACCAGTCGAATCGAGGCGAACTAAAATCACCCCAATCTTTGTTTCGACGCCCTGGACTCAACTGTGCAAACCGTTTGTCCAAACTCCCGACCGTTTGACAAAAAAAGCACACGGAAGAACTGTTGGGCGGAGTAGATAAAATAATTCTCGCCATTCTAGACCGAGGTGAGGTTTCTAACTACCACCATTGGTTCCTCTCGTTGAGTAGATGCATTTTGATATGTCGTTTGCTTGATTTGGTTGAGTTTTGACGTAGATCGACAAAGCTACAGTATCAGCAGCCTTTCGAGGCAATTACAGGCCATTTCCCGAGCTTGTACGGCCAAGCCAAAGGTACACCGTCATTCTACTCCTTTCTAGCTTCATTTTGACATAAAAAACGTGAAATTTGGCCAAGAAATGAAGAAGTTATGGAGATTTGAAAATTCTCCAGAAACCGGCCAAAATTTCGGCAGCGCCGGCAACCAGAGCCAGTTGCAGCGGCAACCGGCCGCTGAAGTCAGCAGTGATGTCAGCAACAGGTCCAAACCGGGAATATTCCTTTAACACCATTAGGAATATTCCGTTAGATTTAACGGAGATGCTAGAATATTCCATTAGATCTAACGCCGTCAGTTGACTGGCGCATTGACCCAGCGAGTTAGCTGCGCATGTGTTGTGCTTGAGCCGCGCGTGGGGCATCATGTTCGACTTCCGTGGACGCGAGGCGACTCGTGATGACGCGTACTACCTAGTGGCAATATGTATGGTATTTTTCGGAGTGTTTCGGACCTCTGTGTTGAGCAAACAAGGGATAAATGTCGTTAATTAGTCTAATTAGTAACCTTTATGAGTTTAATCATTACTATAGTGATATTTCATATAGGTGAGACTTATCTAGAGGACTACTGGGGCTACCGAGGACGAGAGGACTACGACCCGACTACTTACAGGTGAGTGAGTGGGCCTTTGTTTTGATAAATGTATTATTACATATGGTTTTTCAATGCTTTCTTTAAATTGTTAGCATGACTCATATCATATGCAATTGTTGGAGGTAGAACATTCGTATTATATTTGCCATACATGTTTCTATATTGTTGCTCATCAGTAGATGTAGAACACCTCGGAAATCAGTACTCAGTCTTGTGGCCAGGACTAGCCTTGACGTTCGGAGATGTCACTCCCAGTATCGTTACGCAACTTTGGATCCGTTGTAGGTACTAGCTTGTTCTAGGTTGCACTAGGCAACTCGAACTTGTGTGACGCACTTTGTGCACAGCGACTAGCGTTAGACTCGCGTCATTGTAGTACTCAGCGTATTTCTTATATACCTAGCTTGTTCCTCATAGCTTATCTACTTGGGCTTGTATGTTTACATATGGATGAGCAGTCAGTCTAATTTTCAAGGAGTACCCATGTTTTGAGCAGTCAGTCTAATTTTTGGGGAGTACCCGTGTTTTGAGCAGTCAGTCTGGTTTTCGGGGAGTACCCTTCTTACTATTATAGTATTTTGAGGATCATACCGAGGAGTATGACGTATTTTCAAAAACTATACATGTTTTCTAGCGAGGGGATAGTATGCTCTTGAAAACAAAGGTTTTATCAAACTTTGCTTTTTGACCCACTCACCTTTTTATGTTTTGCGCCCCTCCAGGAGTTAGTGGCGGATTTGATTTCCAGTGAGACGTGGGCTTGCTTCGGCTGTGGTTGGTGGTTCTGATACTTTCTCCAGATTATGTAGGATTTGCTCCTACTTTTAGTTAATTTCTACTTATCCATCCTCACGAGGATGTGAATGTTTATATTCCTTGCACTATTTACTATGCTCTGACTGTTATGCACATGTAATAATGGGTTTTATGCATCACCGCACTCTTACTTCCGCTTCCAACTCTAAATCTACTCACTTTTTCACATATACATGCATAATTGGCTTTCGTCACTTAACACGTGTCGGCCAGCACTTTCCAACACCTGGCGTGTTAGGATCGGGATGTGTCAGACTTTGTTTCATAAACTTCATGTGAAATCATTCAAAATCTTATAGGAGATGCCAGATTTTCTAAAACATAAAAAACACTATGAAATCGATCCAAATCCATCATTTAATTGAGTTTCTTAGGGATTTTAATTCTTTTTACAAATTCCAGGGTATTCAATTAGGATTTTAGGTGATTGTCTAAAAATGTAGGTGTATTCAATCATAATTTTAAGAGAGTTTATTAAAGTCCACAGACATTCGGGTGTATTTAATTAGGATTTTCAATAAGTTTATAACATTTCAGGTGTATTTAATTATAAATTAATTTATTTGACAAAAATTCTAAAATAAAATGTAAAATAGTAATCAAAGAATTAAAAGAACTGTTATTAGCACTCCAAAAATCTCATTTTGCACTCTTCACAAATGTAATTTTATTTCTAAGGAGGCTGTATTTAATTGGGATTTTGAGGAATTTTAATGGATTTATAAATTCGTAGATTTTGATTGAGTTTAATTGATTTCTAAAAATTCCATACAAAATTTTGAGTGAATTCCCTTAAATTCTCAGAGGGAAGATGTGAGATTTGTGAATGTTTAAAATGCACTACGAAATCTCTCTCATTCCTTTGAATTCCCTAACTTTTTAAAATCCTTTAAAATTAATTCATAATTGAATACACGTGGAATGTTATAAACTCTTTTAAAATCCTAATCAAATACACCATGATTTATATGGATTTTAATAAACTCTCTTAAAATCTTGATTGAATGTACCTTAAGATAATAACTTAAAATATTTATTAAATACCCTTGGATTTATTAAAAGAATTAAAATTCCTCAAAATTTTAATTGAATACACAAAAAGTTTGAAGTACAAAATAAAAATTTTAGAGTTTCAATAACAATTTCGAGAATTAAAACCAGAATAATAATGTGAGCATAATGATGACTTTCCATTGTGGACCTCACTCCTAAAAGCCTGAAATTAGATAATGAATTACAGAGAACGGACCTCCTGCTACGAGGTATTCTTTGTTCAATAATTTATTATCATGTATAATTTTTTCTCTATATGTCAATGTATCATTAAATCGGACGGCACGCAACACATATAACGGTTTCATGTAAGTTAATCGTATCACAAAAACAAAAGTCCCCAGAAAATACCGACAGAAAAAATATCAGAGCCTTGAGCAATGGAATTCCCAAATCAAGGAAACCACCATCACCGTCATCATGATCAGAGGGACGAGGACGATCGACAGAATTACCCACCACCGGGAACTAGGCTGTCTCCCTTTGATCAACCTCCACCTCCACCAAGACCTTCGTACTGTGGAGAGGATCAGCATCCACCACCACCACCACCGTCCTACTACAGAGAAGATCAACCACCACCAAATTCATACTACGAAGCAGATAGACCACCACCGACCCGTGTGAGCCATGTGTCCCACTCTTCCCATGGTTATGCACCTCCAGGTCCACCCTCTCAATCCCAAGGATTTCTCCACCACCAACCGCCACCGCCACCAGTGCAGAATTACAACTACCCATCGTCAGAAGCTACTCCAAGTCCACCGCCTGTTACCGTGCACCATGTTGCTCATCAAGTTCACCACGAATCCCCTGCTGCTCAGTTTGGAACTGAAACCCATCACACTGCTCATCAAGTTCCCCACAACTCTTACCTCTCGAACAAGCCCACTTTCAGAATCTTCTCAAAGGCCGACCCCAATTTCTCTCTCAGCATCAGAGAGGGCAAGGTCGTTCTTGCCCGATCCCAACCAACCGATGACTTCCAGGTCGCTAGTCTCTCTCTCTCTCCTTCCCTCCATTTGATTTAATTATTTTCTCACTTGTGTGTGAATGTGATTGGATTTGCTAATTTGTGTGGGATTTGATTGGACTGGATTGCAGCGGTGGTTCAAGGACGAGAAGTACAGCACACAGGTGAAGGACGAAGAGCGCTTCCCTTCCTTTGCTCTCATCAACAAAGCCACTGGCCACGCCCTCAAGCATTCCATCGGAGCCACTCAGCCCGTATGATTCATCTTTATCTTTCAAGTTTTTGTTTTTCCTTGCTCTGTGTTTGAGACTTGCAAAAGACCAATTTCTATGAAAAAACAGAAATTTATAAGCGGAAGAAAAAGTCTTATGCACACTCAAATTGTAGAGATGTCTTGTTTCGTCTTGCAGGTGCAGCTGAGACCTTATAATCCAGATGTTCTTGATGAGTCTCTACTGTGGACTGAGAGTGCGGACTTAGGTGACGGTTTCAGAACTGTTAGGATGGTTAATAACATTCACCTTAATCTGGATGCTTTTCATGGTGACAAGAAATCTGGGGGTGTTCACGATGGCACTACCATAGTCCTGTGGTATAAGAATAAAGGAGATAACCAGAGATGGAAGATTGTACCCCGCTGTAAGTTTTTCCCGAGCAATGCTATCTCTCATTAAGTCATAGGATTCCTAATAACTAATTTCTTTCCCTTTTAATGATGCTAAATGCAGGATCCTTTTGCAGTAATGCTGCCATGAGCTATTGCAACATCGCGTGCTTAAAAAAGTATTAAGTTTGGAAGACTACTTCTAGTTCTCACGGTGAGGGATTTGAGTTTTTAAGTTTATTATGTTTATGTGTGATTAAGTGTCAACTGTCAGCTGCTACAACTGTGGCTCGTATGTATAATTTGTTATCGAAATAATTATCTACTGTTTTTGAACAATTTGTTGCAATGCCTAAAATTTTTCGCTGTCATTATTACTTGTTTCTTGACTTAGGATGCTTTCAGTTACACCTCGAGGTATCAATCATAAAGGCATAGGTTGAGTGTAGCGTGTAAAAGATAAGTATTGAATTCTTGAGGTGCGATTGCACTTGATTATGGATCGCACTATAACAAATGTTCCTTAGGCCCGCCCAAGTCCTAAACCAATGGTTCCCAAGGTTCGGTTGAACCGCCACAACCAAGGTCTTGTGACTGGAAGAGTTTGCGTTAGGGACTCATGCAGACAGATTACTGAAATTTGATACTTACCCAATTAGGTTAGTAAATTTTTCTGTTTATGGGTTTAGACTCTGTAAGGTATGAGAAATTCTGGCGTTGAATCAAGAAAGATGATCGTTCAGTTACTGAGTGTCGGGTCTGCCTTTTCTTTGAATTCGTTTCAAGTGCATCATCCTTCGGGAATACTTTTCCCTTTTAAAGTCAATGTGTTCGTTCTGCTTCTGCTAATTCTGTCTGTCCTTTATTCTAGTATCCGTTTTGTGAGCTCTATTGTCATATGATAATTGATATGCATGTAAAAAGCCTCGTACTTAACCGGAGTCGAGCTCAGAGCAATCTTCTTCATTCATAATTTAGCAGCCACCATTGCTCGGTCTCGGTCTCGGTGTGTGTGGTTACGCTTACAGCTAGAAGCATCATCTATTTGTAGAAAAGATGCCTAAAACGAAACGGGATGGATAACTTGGAGTGTTCTTTTACCCGTAAGAATTCGGACCCATACATGGCAATGGCATGATCCATATCGGTGTGGACTGAGGTTAGATCTAGTTGAAACTACCTAGACTGTTTTTTATTCTCCAATTATTTGATCATCGGAGAATGTATTGATGTGGCAATCCTTGTATTTGTTCTTGTGTATTAATGAAAAACCGTCTTCGCTTCTAGTCAACAAAAAGAAAAAAGAGTTGTTTTATTAGCACCCCACATATTGTTGAATACACTCCAAATCAAGGTAACGCGGAGGGTGTTATCGAAATCTAGTAAAGAGGAGTCCTCCAAACTGCAACCAGGGTTTTTTTTGTGTTTTGCATCTGTATATGTAGCAACTTCGATTTTTATTAGAACGATCTGATGAGGATGTGTGATGTGTGATGTGTGATGTGTGTGCAAATTCTTTCAAACAAGCAACTCGAGAATGGAAGCTGGGATTGAAATAAAATGATATATAGACTTGAAAATCTAAATAAGTTCTCCCATTCATTCATTTGTGTGATGTGATTAATGGTTAGTTTGTAATGTTTGCCTCCTTCCCTCCCTTTTCATTTCCAGATTGAGTTGTTGAACTTCGTAATTCAAAGATGAGTGTCGTGCAAATTGCCCGGCCTCAGCCTACTCATTGAGCACCACTGTGCCACCAGCAGCCATAGTCAAATATACGATGCAGAGTAAAAGGTGTGAGAGTGTATTAGAAAGTATGTGGGGTGTATTAAGATAAATTTTAATTTAAAAAGTAGGTGTGGGAATTATTTAGTATATGGGGTGTATTCAATAATATGTGGAGTGATAATAAAACAACCAAAAAAAAAAACTAAGTTTGGTAAGACCTCAAAACATTTTATTCATATTGGTTATTCCATTTTACATTGCTACTACACATGTTTACACGACTCATTGGGCCATCACTTTCTCGCTTAGCCTTTTGGGGGCAATTCTAGCATTCCGGACTTGGAATGCTACGTGGCAATATTCTAAAAAATTCAAGCGAGTTGAACCCAAGATCTCATACTTAAACAGTCGGATTTGATAATTATTTGATTTATAATTTTTGATTGTCCATGACCCGATCATGTGTCTCTTTAGTTTAGGATTACACATAGTTTTCAAACTTAAAACTGATGTTAAGCTATATAAGAATTAAGATGATGAATTTTCATGGTAAGGACGTACGCAGACAGGTTTCTTAGTATCATTTGATGTTGTAGTCCGTTAGTCTGATCTGATATAGTTGGAGGCTATAGTATTATTTTTTGTTGAAAAACGAGGCTAACAACCCAAACAAAATTAAACAATAATAAATCTAGACAGAGGCATTTCAAGTCGATTTTCACGAATAAAACTAACAGAATAAAAAGAAAAATTATTAAAGTAGAAATTACCTAAATTTAAATTAAGACTACAGTTGGCTAAATTATCTTCTTTTATATGTAGACATAGTATTTTGATACAAGAGAGAGAAAAAGAGAGTTGGGTAGGTTTTAGCCTATAAAAACTGTCTGACTAAAGATACCAACCCCCAAAGAAAAAAGAAATAGTCAGTATTTTAATTAACTAAACGTTAATCCAACTATATTATATCCAAAGTTTGCTTTTTGTATTTGTTTCCCTCTCAAGTCTCAAGTCTCAAGTCTCAAGTCTCAAGCCTCAAGCCATACCCTATCTGTCTGAATGAGAGCCAACTGTCTGAGTCCATGAAACAAACAGTTATAATTAAGAAAGATGGCAAAGGTGATGCTGATGCTGATGCTGACGCTGATCCATCGAGCTTACATTCATTTTCATAAGTAATTAACAATTCAATACTGGTAATAGTGATGCTCATGCAGATCCCACTTGCCAAATCATACCAAAATAATAATAATAATAATAATAATAATAATAATAATAATAATGATTAAGGTTTAAGATTACCCATGGCCTCACCATGTGAATTCTCATATCTCAAGTTGTGCATTGGAAACTTACATATTTGTGTGTATATACTATATAAGCCTTACAAGGTGTATTTAGTAAGGTTTTCGGTGCGAGGCTACATACTCTAACAATTATGACCAACTTGACTATGCTCGAGCAATTAAAATTATTGATCATGGAAGATAGAGAGATAAATAGTATGTCGTCACAAAATGTCAATTAAATAGAAGATAATTGTTTAGGGTTTGCTTTGTAGTTTCGTTGTACAAAAGTCAACAGTTGTGTAAGAGAGAGAGAGAGAGAGAGAGAGAGAGAGAGAGAGAGAGAGAGATTGGCAAACGCAAAACAAGCTTGCCGCACTTTCTTATATTCGAGGAAATACGTACTCCCTCCTACTAGTATTAATAATATTGCACTGCCAATTATATTGCTTTGATTAATGTGGTAATTATGTGGCATGCCGTGGTTTGGTGGGTCCACACGTACGCGTTTCTCTTGAACATTTCTTCTTCTTCGTGTTTGGATTTTATTCAATTATTATTAAAGTGATTTCTTTTTTCTTGAGAAGATTATTAAAGTGATTTAATCTGCCGGGATTACTTCCGTATTTTACGTCTTTCTACGATTTTCCTAATCTGATTCAGTACAATTTGGGTTTTTTGGGAAGTTGATGACTAATGACTCGATGAGGTGGTGGAAAGAAGAAACTCAGGCTAAACAGAGACTCTGGGATGTCAATTACTTAATTAGGGGAATTGGTTATTATAAAATAAAAATGAATAAATTAGGTTCTCATCCCTTATTTTTCTTTCTCATTAATTCAATTTTTATTCTTTTTTCATTTTTGATCAAGGTCCTTTGACTTTTGTCCGCATCATTATTTGAAAAGTTTTTCTATTTAAACCCAAATACCTATTTAAGTTCACCTCATTTTCTATTTACATTCCACTAAAATTTTAGAATTTAAATTTTATCTAAAAGCACCCCATTTGTTTCCAAATTACCCTTAAACACTAACACTAACACACCACCCCCCAACCAAATAAAATAAAATTTGCTCTCTAACCAAACGCCAAACCCACTATAAAAAACAAACTGTAAATATAAAATCGAAAAAAAAAGGTCAAGTTTCGTATTTTGTTTGACGATTCCCAAACGACGATTTGACTCTCCATACTTGTACTTAATTGTAATGTGTGAAAAAAAATATGAACTTGGGACGATATAAATTTTTTGTTATAATAAAATATTATGATTTGTGTAGGTGTAGATAGAAATATTTTTGTAAGTTTTAAGTAATATGTCATATTTTGTCTTTTCACGTAATTAAATATCAAAAGAAAATTAAAGTTAATTAGTGGGGTGAACTTAGATGAGTAGTGGAGTTTAAATAGAAAGACTCTTATTTGAGTAATAAATTATTTACATGTCAACCTATGTCAATTTTAAAATTGAAAAACTTATTAATCATTTCGAAATATATCCTTTTAGTACTTTTCATATATTTCTATTTTAAATTTGAACCCATTTTTTAAAATTTGTACCAATATTCTTTTTAGTTTTAATTTGTACCCATACTTTTAAATTTTAATATGTACCCATTTTTTAAATTTAATTTGTACCCATATTTTTTTGCTGAATGTACCCATGCTAATTATGTATATGTATTTATCTTATGTTTTAAAATATATCAATAGTTATCTCTTAAAATATATATAATAATTATGTGGGTACATTATTTTTTTGCTAGAACTATGTGAAGAACAATATTACTCTATTATTGATTTTTAAGTAATTATTATTTTTTAAAAATATTATTTGATTTTTAAAATTTTTTATAATTTGTGGGATATTGAATGCATAAATGCAAGAGTTAATCCCTTAAATGATGTTAAGAACCTCGATCAAAATATTGAAACAAACAAGGACCGTCTTAGTCTAACGATTAAGTTGACTAAGGATCAGAACCAAAATGACGCAATAAAAATATATCCAGCTCAGCTTATGAAAAAATTCAAGAGGAGAGAATGTCAACACCTAGGGTGGGTAGGATTTGGTTGGCCCCTAGTCTACTATAACAGTATTCTAATATAAAGCTCGATTGAAAGTGTTTTTCAAAAGATTAAAAGTGCTTTTAGAAAAAAAAAATTTGAATTCTAAAAGCATTTGAATTGATTTACTTGCATTTTTATTAAAGATTGGTTTCAAAAATATTTTCATCAAAATCGCTTCAGCCATTTTAAAAACACTTACAAAACGATGACATAATTTCATAATAGTATGGGTATTCATCGTCCTTGATTAATTTATTGTAAAATGTAATGGTAAAATACTAATAATTAAGCAGTTCTTAACTTAATGACGTATTTGATTTGAAGCCACTAATAAGTTGGGGGCTGGGTGCATTTTCGATGCAAGTGCAAATTTTGATACACGTACATGACACACCCCAGAAAGCGAGGTGATGTTTGGTTTTGCAAAGCCATCTGATTTTCTCTGTCGGCGGGCGTAATCTTGATTTTTTTTTGTTTTTACATTTTCTTTAATCAGATATCATTTGCTTCTTCATTGTGCCAATTGTGCCGACAAAAATGTTTACCGTGTTAGAAACCAAATTTTGTAAGGGTTTATAAAGATTTGAGTCATTTTTTATATTATTAATTGATTTTGTGGTAAAACATTAATTTTTTTTATAGTATCAGTTTAATGTATGAAACTCAATGCCCACACGTGCTTCATATGTAATGTCTTAAAAATTTGTCACATGTAATGGGACATGTGAGAATGTAAATGACAAAATCTCACATCGGCGATTGACCAGACCTTGCAATGGCTTATACAGAGTTGAGCTACTTCGCATATTGACAATTGATTCTATGAAGGAATCTCAAATTTTCTCATAATATCAGAGCACAGGTTGGCTAGCTACCATGACACACCCCGACCCGGATATCCACGTGTCAATATCTTATCGAGATATGTTGGCCGACATCCCAGAAGGGATGACGAAAGGCAAAGTGTAAGTGTTGTGTAAAAGTACATATAAGTTAAAACTAAAGTCTATTTTGAAGCTTATTTCAAAATAGTGTGCAAAGTGCAGGGCCCAATAAACAATAATCAGTCTCAGAGCACAGCTAAGCAAATGATAGACAAAATACAACTATTAGGAGCATACTTCTGTACAATAGCTGTAGAAGGTGTCAGAACCATCAATGATAACTTCACTTGCCATCGGATCAGCCCTCTAAACCCTGGAGTGGCGCAAAACAGAAAATGTGAGTGGGCAAAAATAAACATTTAGAAAAACCTTTGTTTTTCCGAACATAGTAACCCCTCTTTGAAAATTCAAGTATAGTTTCTGTCACATCCTAGACCAGCTCCGCCGTAGCACGATATTGTCCGCTTTGAGCCATGCCTTCACGGTTTTGTTTCTGGGAACTCACGAGCAACTTCCCAGTGGGTCACCCATCTTGGGATTGACCTAGCCCAAACTCGCTTCACTTCGGAGTTCCGATGGAATCCGAAGTCAGTGAGCTCCCAAAAGGCCTCGTGCTAAATGAAGGTGGGCATGTAGATATAAGGCACATCACCCCCTCTCCGTTGGTCGATGTGGGATGTCACAATCCACCCCACTTAAGGGGAACCCGGCGTCCTCGCCGGCACATCCGTACTGAACGACAGAGTGGCTCTGATACCATTCTGTCACATCCCAGACCGACTCCGCCGTAGCACGATATTGTCCTCTTTGGGCCACGCAATCACGGTTTTGTTTCTGGGAACTCACAAGCAACTTCCCAGTGGGTCACCCATCTTGGGATTGCTCTAGCCCAAACTCGCTTAACTTCGGAGTTCCTATGGAATCCAAAGTCAATGAGCTCTCAAAAGGCCTCGTGCTAAATGGAGGTGAGCATGTACATATAAGGCACATCACCCCCTCTCCGTTAGTCGATGTAAGATGTCACACACCACGCGTCCCTTGCAAGCGAGATTTAAGCCACTGTTTTTCAGTCTGAGACTTTTAAGCCATATATATTTGATAAAATGGGTTTTGAGCAGGCACGGGCTTGGCCTTGGCTCGGGTGGGCTTCAGCTCGTCTCAATTTTGAACTTCCTAGCTACTAAGTACCTATATTAGCCCTAGTAGCCCACCCCATAATTCTATAGCCCAATACCACATCTTTCTTGTTGCTTATTGTAGGTTTTGTTTGTGTACAACTATGGATTTTGAGGGATAAGGCTCATTACACCCCCTTAACTAAGTGTATCTCTTTTTTCTTATCAATGAAATTCACTCTTACCGTCAAGTTTTGTTTATAAAATGTTATTTATACATGTTATACTTGAAGTCATTAATAGGTTTTATAACATTTGAGAAATGTCAAAAAAAATAAATGAGACCCTGCCAAAATTTTGAAAAAAAACATTCCACTAATGAAATTTGGCTTCAAAGTTTAGCCCACCCGAGATTTGAATCCTAGATCTGTGCCTGATTTTGAGGCACTTGAATTCAATTTTTACATTCTCATTTTCTTTTGCATGCTTCTGCTTTTCCGTATATATACATTTATTATTCAATAATTTTATTGAATCTAAAGTTAACGTAAAAATAAGAGAATATCTGGATTTAACTTCAGTGGTACGTACCATTCAATGGTACGTACTGTTGAATGGTCTAAGATTCATTTGGGACCCGCTGCAAATTAATCTAGACCATTCAATGGCCGTACCATTGAATGGTACGTACCACTAAAGAATTTTCCAGAATATCTATAAAAAGAGAAAAAATGAATACGAAAAGCACTTTCCGTTCTATTTTATTTTTTGCTACATTGTACTCGCAATAAATACAGTATATGAAAGACACAAGAAAAACTGAAAAACAAAAGAACAAAAGATATGATTAATTATAGGAAAAGATTACACATATATTCATTTCATCATCGTCATCGATCGATCGTGTCCTCCCTAGAACGCCAGCTATTAATAAGCTGGAAAATTCGTTTTTTTTTTCTTAGCACTTTTGACTTTGGGGGGTTATGAGCTAGATTCGCTCTATTGGGTACTCGTTTTCCTGCTTTGCATTTTGTGGGGAATCATGCATCTATTAATTTTAATTAATTAATTAATTAATTTCATATTTCATGCTCTGCCACATTATGCATCTATGATTTTATGTACACACCACACATTACATAATTAAAACACTAGCAGCTCGAATTTTTCCACTTCATTTGATTATTTAAGCTCATCGCCCCTAATGTGCTCTTGGCGAGCCTTTGATTAATTAAAATGGCGAGCCCTTTGATTGCTGGAGCTAAGCCTATTGGCCATTCTAATGTGCTCTTGGCGGAAGCTACAGCGCTGCTTCTTGGTCTTATGCAAAGCTATTAGGATAGGGCATAAAAAGATTGTTGTTGAGGATGACTCAAAATTCCTTATTAATTGCATCAATAGTACTTGTTCCCTTCCCTCAAAGTTTAGAGTTTTGCAATGATATTATAAACTTTGCTCATAATTATAGTTTTGTCTATGTCTTTCGAGAAGTAAATTTCATCGTTGACAGTTTAGTTAATTTAGGACATTCTCCATATTCAGATTGTATTTGGCTTAATTATGTTCCTAGTTGTGCAAGGAATGCCTTGCACTTTGATAACTCTTGTACTGAATGCCCTAGAGGCTTTTCTGTATAATTTTATTTTCCTTCTAAAAAAAAAAAAAAAAAAAAAGTCAAGTTGGATAACCCGTTATTTTTTATGGGTCAAGTTTGTGTTTAAGTTTTTAAACACGTTAAGATAACGAATTTGACAAAGTACGATCCGTTAAGATAATGAGTATCACACGACCTGCTTATCAAATCTACATTTACTATTGATGATTATTGTAATAAAAGAAAAGAATGAAAAGAGGAAGAAAGATGAGAACCTTTTCCAGAGTTTTGAATAGAGACTTTTTTGGATAGATAGATTTATTTTTAACTGATTGGAACATGCAATGAAATTCCAAAAGAGGTTACTTTCAACTATTCATTTGAAGCTTCCGATAAAGGCCCTTTTTTATTATTATTTTTTTATTCAGTTAAAATTAATAGCCAATGTGAAAGGGTACTGGGTACTCTGGAAACATGGGTCCCCCCAACATAGAAAGCTCCTTTTTTTCAACAATTCATTAGTTTTGGTTTTTATTTCTAATTTACGCGAATTCGCAAAAAACCAAAACAAAACAGTACATATAATAATGGGATAAAAGAATGAAAAATAATAAAAAATTATGTGGCTTCCTCAGTAAGTGCCTTGCGGACCACGGATCTTGAGAATATGAGCTGTTTTGAAGAAAAAACCCGTCTCTTCTCTATCTTCTATAAAAGCTCTATTTTTTCCCTTTGTTCTATTTTCTTAACTGCTCTCTTACCCTTTCTTTCTTTCGTTCTTTCTTTCTTCCTTCTTCTCTGACTTGTCTCTCTCCCTCTTTCCTCTTCAATACTAACCTCCGCTCTCGATCGATCGGCTAGCTGCAGATTCATTCATTAATTTCCTTTTCTTTTCTTCGGTTTGTAGTTCAAATTAACTGCTGGGTTCAGAATACTGGGTTTTGTTGTATTCTTGCTTAATCTTAGCTAGCTTGCTTATACATATATAAAAAGAGATATTGTCGTCGCACATAGACATATAACAAAAGAGAAGAGATGGATCCGTCAATGGAAGCACAAACAGAAACAGGCATGGTGGTGAATAGAGGAGTATCAGACGAGCTCATGGGGTTGCCTCCGGGTTTTCGGTTTCATCCCACTGATGAAGAAATCATAACTAGCTATCTCATAAAGAAGGTCATCAACAGCAGCTTCGAAGCTGTTGCAATCGGCGAAGCTGATTTGAACAAGTGCGAACCTTGGGATTTGCCTAGTAAGTATTACTTGTCTGTCTTCCGATTCATGGGTAATTCGTGTCGTCTGTATATATAACTTTGAATTAATTCAGTTTGCATATATGGATATGTAATAATTTGAGCAGAAAAAGCAAAGATGGGAGAGAAGGAGTGGTACTTCTTCTGCCAGAGAGACAGGAAGTATCCGACGGGGATGAGGACGAATCGAGCGACGGAATCAGGGTACTGGAAGGCCACAGGAAAAGATAAAGAGATATTCAATAAGACTACTAAAAAGCAGCAGCAGCAGCAAGGTGGGAAAGGTGCAGGAGGAGGATGCCTGGTTGGGATGAAGAAGACTCTTGTGTTCTACAGAGGGAGAGCCCCAAAAGGAGAGAAGACCAACTGGGTCATGCATGAATACAGGCTTGATGGCAAAATCCCACTCTACAATAACCTCTCCAAGGCTGCAAAGGTAATTATATTTAAACATCTATCAATGATGGTTAGCTTTTCAATCCCTGGCCCCCTTTTGAATTTTGTTATGTTGGTTGAGAGTTTCCTTTCAAGGAGGGGTTGCGGCTTTTGGCTAGCTTTTAATTTTCTTTTCTTTTTTTGCAAGTCATCCTCAATATTTGAAGATCAATCATTTTTTTTTTTTTAATTTTTGTATATATATATGTTGGTACAGGATGAATGGGTTGTGTGCAGGGTTTTCCACAAGAACATGGGGCTCAAAAAAACCCTTACCCCAACTAGGATGAACTCTTTTGGGAATATTGGCGATCATGATCTCTTGGATTGTTCTTCCCTCCCACCTCTTATGGATCCTACTCTTAATACTTCCAACATCATGACCAACAAACATTCTTCAGGCTATGGAGACAATGACTTCAAGCCCGATCCCACCATCGCAGCGCCACCACCATCGGATCATCATGGAATCAGCACTAACAGTTACCTCAACTACTTTTCATTGGGGGGAGGAGGCGGAGGCGGCGGTGTTCAAGGCCTTAAGCAGAGTTACAACTTTCAGTCGCAGCCTACCGGTAACTACAACAGTTACCAAGACAGTAGTCTCAGTAACCCTTCGTTATATCCTCCACCTCTTTATCATTATCATCATCATCCTGTCCCTATCCATCATCAGCATCACCAGTTTCAAAATCCTTCTAGTTTCTCTAATTTCCAGCCAAATCAGATGATGAGCAATTCTGATTATTTTCAACAAGGGATGATGAGGGGTACTCAAGGGCAAGGCTCCGTGTTTCGAACAAGTACTAGTACTAGTAGTGACCGCGATGATGATGATCAGGCCTTTCTAAAAGCAATAGCTGCAGCCAACAACAACAACAACAAGATGAAGAATAATAATGAAACATCATCATCTGGCTTAGGAGGAGGAGGAGGAGCAGGCTTAGACAGGCAGTGCAAGGTCGAGCAGTTTTCGTCCAACCAGTCTATGTTTAGTCTCTCCCAAGACACCGGATTGAGCACAGACGTGAACACTACCGAGATATCATCATCATTTGTTTCAAAGCAAGAATTGGGCAGCACCAACAACTCATCCTATGATCAGGATCCATCTGTTGTCCCCCTTTCCGACATTGAAGGCTTGTGGGACTTTTGAGATTCATTCAAAAACAAGTCACGCCGCCTTCTGCTTAATTGTTATTTCTCTAGGTAATTAGGATTATTAAGGGTTTTTTCTGTATTTTGGTAGGGGGATTAACTAGTCCGAAATTGATGTTGTTACATACACGAATACTGTATAGAACTTTCATGGTTTAATTTTTAGATATATTACGTACATTCTTTCTAGATACCAAAAAGAAGATTGCACGATTATTGTGAACTAACCTCATGTAAATCTTCTCTTTTTTATTATTTAAATTTGTTATTACTATGGTTACTGCAATTCATCATGTTGCAATTCTAATTTGTTAATTTTCTTTCATCCCTTTCCTGCATTCAAATTGTTTATTTGTGTGAGTAATTGCGTTTGAATGGAATACGCAAGGTGATCATGGATTGAACAGTAATCCTGCACCTGCCGGTTCAAAAATTAGTCCATACTTAGAACCTTTGAAATTGTCTTCATGGACGTCCCTCTATATATTTATTTTCCTTTGAGTATGTATATATTCTACAAATCCCTCTCACATGCCTTTATTTAGAACCTTTGAGGAATTTTCTAATCCTCTCATCCAAACATGAAGCCCAACAGCCACACATGCTCCACGTTTTTCCATTTGTGTTATTCACGTGTTAGGCCTGAAAATTCACCACACGTGAGGAAGCGTGTTGAGAATGAATCCCACATTGATGGGGGAAGGAACTTGCATGTGCTTATAAGTAATTGAGTTACTCCTTATATTGTCATATTGGTTATGGTAGAACTTCAACTTTCTTCATCCTTAAAGATTTCAAGAAATTCTTTTTATTCCATTAATCTCTATTGTAAATTAGTATTGAATTTAGTAGGGTATAACTAGCTAGTATTATTGAACCTGCTGCAGAAACCTCGTTGAAATATTTGAGAGAATTAGTTGAGATGAAAGAAATGGTAATTTAGATATATGCATGATGAATCACGTGAATGTTTGCGCATGCAGCAGATGCTCTTGGCCACGAGAAAGGTTCATTCGAATTCGATCGTTTCGTTCAAAGAATTTTGAATTAGCAATTTAGCATCAGCCAGCCAACTTGTTTGTAACAATCATTGATTTCTTGCTTGAATAACGTACGTATGCTATAGTAAATCTTCTGTCAAACGAAACTTAATTAATTATTACATGTACCTTTATTAAATTACTTGGACTTCTTTCTTCAATCATGTTATGCTTACTTATATGATCATGAGCTCATCTGTACATTTATTTATCCTACACATCTCTCTCTTTTATTTTTTCCCCACTTAACATGTTTTTCATGTATATACACTCGTTGGCATATATATATCATTGTTGAAGTGGTTAATTATGTGTTAAACTCGTCATACAAAAAAATACTATGAAGCTCATCTGTCCATTTATTTATCCTACATCTCTCTCTCTTTTATTTTTCCCCACTCAACATGTTTTTCATGTAAATGTACTCGTTGGCATGTATATATATCGTTGTTTAAGTGGTTAATTATTTATCAAACTCGTCATACAAATAAATACTACTGGACCAAAATATTAGTGGCATGCATATAAAAATAGTTTTTTTTTTCTTTCGAGTATTGGCAATTTTGTAAGGTATAATTGAATAGTTAATTAGATCATAAAAGTGGTAGGTGGCTTGATTTGCATGTTGCATATATAACTTGCATGTATGACGTCATGCACGCATGCTTTCTTTCATTCATACGGCCTAAAAGGCTAACAGAAAAAATGATAAAGATAAGAGAAAGAGATAAGCCCTAACTACTCCCTCATTACTCTCGTCTCGTGTGTGTGTGTCTATATATATATATATATATATATATATATATATATATGTCCATCATCGGTTATTATTGGAATCAGAAAGAGAAAGGTTGATGAATCATGAATCAGGAATCGTGCATGATGATGAAGTTTCATGTGATTGATATTCATCCAATATTTACAACTGAATACATTCCAATTCCACTAATTAATTTATTTATGCGATAGAATTTGCTTTGCGGCTTTTCATCCCGGAAAAAACTTAACTTTCCATTCAAAGCAAAGCGTCCGTTGGATTTTGATTCTTGCAGGCAACTTAACCGCCTTTTTATAGCTTTCTTAGCTTGTTTACACTTTACACTTTTAGACAACGATATATATATATATATATATATAGTATTTTTGTTAGTTAATTTTCTTCCACTAGTGAAATAAAAAGCGACAAAATATTTCAATCGAAAAAACTAGCTTGCTATTTAGTTTCTAGCAAAAGCAGCGTAGGCTGATTTGTTGCATGAGAACATGGAGATGGGGGTGGCTGGCCTCTACAACCAATCCCCCTCCACCACATACTCATAGACTCATAGTCCTTGCCAGGTAGACGCTGCATCGCTATCTCTTCTATTTCCTAGGGTTTAGATATATATATATATATATATATATATATATATATGTATGTATGAAAACCAACTTCTTGATTGTGCTATGTGTTTGGGGGGGTTGATATATTATATTATTATATATTATGCATACATATCATGCCACATGCCTACCGACCTCTACTTATGTCATCTCATATGCATCATCGCATCATCTTTCATCTCTTACAATCTTACTCCAACCCCACCAACTTTAACATTCATTGGTCTAAAGTCTAAACAAATAAGTTTTTACATTTAAATTTGTATATAAAAAATGCTAGAGAGACTATATTATGTAAACTATATTTAAACTATTTTTTTTAATAGAGACATAACCTACTTATATTGTGAACTATATCTATATTATAGAGATGATTCAGTTTCTTGGAGTAGGCTACAGTGCTCGTAAGCATTGAATGCTCATACCGATCTCACCATTAAAAGGAAGTAGGAGGGAGGAGAAGAGGGTGAGATCGGTGTGAGCATTCAATACTTGCGAGCACTGTAGCCAGTCCCCAGTTTCTTATGTCAAAATGCTCGCGTTAGATACATATATTTTTCTAGTTATTTTTGAAGTATCTTTGTTATATATCAGCAAAATGTGTACATGCAATGCATGCATCATGCATGATATCATTCATCATTCATCATTCAGGCTTGTCATGCATGCCATGCATACGCTGATACACAACAGTAACTGCTGTTTATATCATGGCCAATTCACGCGGTCGTCATACCACAAGTATACCAATACCATCCACCTGGTAAGGCCGGCGAAACTCCGTTTTCCATTGTATAGACATGGTAGTCCTTCATCCATGCTATTGGGCCCTAATCCAAGATCGATCAACATTTTTGTTTTTTCATTTTCTCCTGTATACTTAGAACTAAATACAAATTGCAAGAGACTTGTAGCTCAAATGGTTGAGACGATTTACCACTGCAACTCAAGTCTTATTAGGTTCGATTCCGCTGTTCTCCAACATCGCTTGCATCAAAAAGAAAAAAAGAAACCCTAAAATAATCTCATTTGTTTGCTCAAACAACCGCCAAGACATGCAGCTAATAGATGAGGAGATAGGTATATATAATATGCTGTGCTATGCTTTTGTTAGGGTGGCAGGTTCTCTATGTCTGTTACTTGTCTGTCTATATATAATTCATAGGAATCAAAACACAAACATTTTCTACATCAACTAGGAACCGATCGAAAGGTTATTCAATCCGACAAGTTAAAAATGTTTACCGCAGGCAGGCAGAGGCATTTAATTAGTAGAACAAATGAGTCTGTAATTTCTTCAAGTGATTAATGTCAAATTTAGCTAATGCCAAGTCCCCAGAACGACAGCAATTCCAAAGAGGAGTACAAGCGTAGCATTTCCCCCTGGCAAAAACCAACTGCATAAACCAAAACATTCAATCAAACATTCTTGCTAACCTACAATTTACGACTACAATACAATTTAGTAGGCTTCCCAGATTAACCTATCTCCAACAACAACAACTATGCATTAATGCCCAAAGAAATTGCTACCACTTAACTTATGCAGATATCCTTTTAATTTAGACCAATTTTGAGTTTCATATCTCAACTGGGAAACGTGCGTTGACGCTACCTTGATTTCCTCCTGGATTGGTGTATGTAAGCCATTGCTGGAGGAAGGATGCCAAACAGAAAGCAGTTTGCATAAACCCCGGCGAAATCAAGAGCTCTCGAAAAGGTGGAGGGAAAGAAAGATGCTATGAGCACTGGAACACCGAGCACCAGCGGCATTACAATCGTATTAATGCTCGATCCCAGTTTAGAATCAGAAGCGTCACTACAACGCCCTGAACCTGAACCTGAACCTGAACCTGAACCGGTGGTAAAAGAAGCCCTCCCTGTCCCTGCATTTCCAACATCATTATCATCGTGCCTCCTTTTTGAATAAACAGCAAACCCAACTCTTCCATGACCATTGCCTTGAGAAGAAGCTACTCCTACTTGTTTATTTTTTAGGTTGATTTTTGCAATCAATTCCACAGTATCGAGAAGCTGTTTTGGGAAGCTTACAGCGTATCCAATCAAGCTCGTTGCCAAAGCGGAGAAGGCAAATGCTTGGACTGCAGATAATGCAGAAGGATTGACGGAAAGCAGAAGGGATATAGGCTCTCCGGCTGCTACTGCTGCATTGGTTCCGGATCCAGAAAGCCCCAACACAATCAAATTCCATGACAAAGCCATGATCAATGGAACAGCCCCGCCAATGAGTATGGCCTTGCGAGCGTCGGCTATGGTGTTGCCAGCAATCCTGCAAATGAAAGGGGTGATGACATGGAACCCCAATGTGAGGACAGTGACCGGAATGGCGGGCAAAATGGAGGAAAGACGCCACGAGGCACGGCCAAAGGAAGCGAACAGGTTGATTCTGGCCACGGATAAGCCAATGGCCACAAGCGAAGTTATGGAGAAAAGCATGAGCAAGCACAGAGCACGGTTTGCAGCATCAATGGCATTGAAAGGAAATAAGAGAATGAGCGATCCGGCAGCAAGGGGAAACAAAGCGTGAGCGAGTACAAGATTGATGCGGGGAAAGCACTGGAAGACAATTGAGCCGATGCCGGAGACGCAGGCGACCAACAAGGCAAAGCTCAAAGAGGCATAGACGACGGCAACAAATGCGCCAAAGCGGGAACCGAATGCCTTGGAAGCAAGAGCGGTAAAGCTGACCTCTTGAAGGGAGTCTTGTTCCATGGCGGAGAAGCTGAGCTCGGCGACAAGGATGACGGAGGAGATGACATAGAGCCAAGAGAGGAGGATGGCAAGGGTGGAGGGGAGGGGGCCGGAGCGAATGGTAGCGGCGGGCAAAGCGAGCATGCCAGGACCAACGGCAGTGCCGATGATCAGAGTGACAGCACCCCAGAAGCTCTTGTTTTGTTGATGAAAAACATTACCCGCTGCAGTAGAAGTAGAAGTAGTAGAAGAGCAGCATTTGAATTTGAAGGTGCTTTTAGAGTTGATGAAGTTGCAGTTGTGAATGCGAGTGAGATTGGGATTATTAATGTTGTTGGGATCAGCTGGAGTGAGAAAGGGGTTGACTATTCTAGCAACTGGAGTTGTGCTGGTAGTAGCAATTGGGTTTGAATTAATGGATGGGTGGGGAGGAAGGGGAAGGGGAAGGGAAAGGGGGCGGGGAAGTCCAGCACCAAGCTGAAGGTGGAGTTGGAACATTTTTGGGATTGGGATTGGGATTGGGATTGGGTGGATACTTATGGATAGTGGTAGCCTGGTAGGCGTTGGTACGGGGGAGTGGAAAAGGTTTCATCCATGTTTGGAGTCGGAGGAGGCGGAGCCGCCGCAACAGCCACCACCACAAACTTACAAATGCACGCTCCTGAGAGATTTTGTGACTCGAACCAGATTCCGCTTCTTGTCGCACTCGCACACTTGACACCCGCTCTCTCTGCATTGCATTGTAGAGACGGAGAGAAGGACAGATGGTTGGGCTTAGGCATGGGCTGAATGCTTCTTACCCACCGGGCCCTTCCCTCCCCTTACCTCCCAAAGAAAATAATAAATGGGCTTCACCTCAGGAAATCGTGTTGTTCTGTTGGGGAGTAGTTATACTTGCACAACCCCCTCCTTCAATATTTCAAGGGCACATTTACACATAAATGGGTTCCGAGATTGTCACGTCATCCATTTAATGAATAGGGTTTAGGGTTTAGGGTACAATATTAACAAAAAAATAAATAAAAATTCATAAACACATTTTATGTAACATCTTATAAAAAGTTTGTTATAAAATAATTTTCGGGGATATTTTGGACACGTGTGTAATTATTTTATACACGGAATCGTGTGATCTTATTATTTTGGTGGGTGCACAATACCCCCAAAACCCAAAATATCTCATTTCTTCTCTTCTTCCCTTCCTTATTTTTCCCTTATCCTTATTTTCTCTCTCTCTCTCTCTCTCTCTCTCTCTCTCTCTCTCTCTCTCTCTCTTGTTCTCACCGTATGTGCACAGTGCACGTCGACGAAAACCCATCGAACCGAGGTGAACTAAAATCACCACCATCTTCGTTTCGACGCCCTGGACTCACTGGTGCAAACCGTTCGTCCAAACTCTCATCTGTTTGACGGGAAAAGCTCACAAAAGAACCAGACCTTTCAAGCTGCTTTCTCGCCATTCTAGACCTAGGTGAGGTTTCTAACTACCACCATTAGGTTCCTCTCGTTGAGTAGATGAATTTTCATATGTCGTTTGCTTGATTTGGTTGAGTTTTGACGTACATCGACGAAGCTACAGTACCCGCGGCTTTTCGAGGCAATTACAGGCCATTTTCCGAGCTTGTACTGTTACAACCCGTCCCAAAAATTTATGTGAAATGACCAAAATACCCTAGGGTCAATGTTGACTTTTGTTGACTTTTCTTGACGACTTGTGAAA
Source organism: Gillenia trifoliata (assembly GCA_018257905.1). Classification (NCBI taxonomy): domain Eukaryota; kingdom Viridiplantae; phylum Streptophyta; class Magnoliopsida; order Rosales; family Rosaceae; genus Gillenia; species Gillenia trifoliata. Next base: position 29,268,997 of record CM031084.1, on the reverse strand, counting down.
AATTATTTCTTTACATATTCTCGACGTACTACCCGATACGAACGCGTGGACGCAAGCGGAACTCAATTCGGAGTTAAAACGAACGTTTTACGAAGCTTTGAAGTGTAGGGGCATTTTGGTAATTTTCCACTCCGTGTATGGGAATTAGGGTTTTGGGCTGACTGCACAGCAGCCAACCCTCCCCCATTTGCTGCACGTCACTTTTCCACTCTTCCTCTCTTTCTCTCCCATTTTCTCTCAAAGCCAAAATACGTACCGAAACCCTAATGTTGGACGAATCACAAAACCGTCGAATCATCGCCCAAAATCCATACGATCACGATCGTCTCGTCATTCTGGACGAGGCTGTGATTTCAGATTCTTCAAACTCGAACCCGTTCGTTCAAACCGACGTCGGAACGGTTTAGGCAAACTGTCCGTCCATTTTCTGTGCAAACCAGACCAAGGTAAGCCTCGAGACTATTACCATTGGCTTTGTTGGATTGAGTAGGTTCAATTTGATATAAAGTACGTCAAATTTGGTGCAGTATTGAAGGAGAACGGAATTAGGGTTTCCCGAAGCTTTCCGGCCAATTTCAGGCCATCTCCGGCCACTTTTCCGGCCTCAAATAGGTATAAAAATATTCTACTCCTCAATACCTTCAATTTGATATATGGCACGTCAATTTTGGACAAAGAATGAAGAAGATATGAATTTTTGAAGTTTGGGACATAATCGGTATTAAAATTCCCAGATTCCGGCGAACCAGACGGCGGCGGACGGCGGCCGGCGGTGGAGCTCCGGCGACCGGCGAGAGGAAGGAGGAGAGGTAATATTCCGTTAACGGTAACGGAATATTCCTAACGGCGAAGGTATATTCCGTTAAACTTAACGGTGCTGACGTCAGCAGGCGCGTGGGGCGCGTGGCTGACGTCAGCAGCGCGTGGGGTGACGTCAGCAAGGCGCGTGGGGCGCGTGAAGCGCGTGGGGGACACGCGCCAGCGCGTGGGACCACTTGCCAGCGCGTGGCGACACGTGCCAGCGCGTGAAGCCACTCGCCGGCGCGTAGCCGGCGCGTGAAATGGTTTTCCGGCACGTGGGGGCGCGTCCGGGGGTTTCCCGGCGCGTGCCGGCGCGTGCAGGCGCGTGAGGGGGTTTCCCGGCGTGTGGAGCGGTTTTCCGACCGTTTCCCGGCGCGTGCGGCGGCGCACGGCGGCGCCGACGGCGGTGGACGGCGGCGGTAGGGTTTTCGGGGCCCGGAATTCGTTTTTCGAGCCCGTTTTCGCTACAATAGTATTATTTTTGGGGTATTTTTTCTATTGGGCCTATTTTTAATTTATTTTAGGGAAAGACTAATTTATTCCCTAATATTAAATAGGTAATTCTTCGACTCCGCACACCGAGGAGGGCAACACCGAGAGAGATTTCACTCCCGATCACCTGTGAGTGGACTTTTGCTTTCTTAAATGGCTTTTATGTTTGATATGGATTATGATTTTGACTATAAATGGTTTTAAATGGCTTTGAGGCATGTTTAATTATATATATTTATTAACAAATATATATACTTGTTGACAATTGTTTATACCACCATATTTGTTTTATTTTTAGTTATATATTGGGAAATGAATTTAAATGGTGATTGTGGTTTTATATCACAGTATGAATATACTTTATGAAATGGTTTACACTATGATTCTACTTTTGCATAAATATTAAATGGCATATGATTTATGGTTTTGAGAAGAGATATTATTTATGCAATATTAAGTATTTGGGAATTATGAAAGGAATCTTGTATTCTATACTTCTACACATGAGTATGTATGTATGTTTTCAAACACACTAGGTATGCTTTCACTACGTTGTAGTACCGTTCTCATGGCCATAGGACAAGTCTCACATGTTTGGGTCACACGCACTGTACTCCAGGGGTATTGTCCGGTAAATACCTTAGTGCAAGCTTGTCTTACGTTTATTGTTGTTTATGGGGAAAAGGCCCCGCTACGTAAGGACTCGGGTGTGACGCGCTGCGGCGCAAGTGCTTACATGTGTGTGGTACTAGGAGTACAAATTAGTGGATAACGTAAAGTGCTTGTACAGTGATTGAGAGGCTGTTCCTCAACCCGTACATGGGTGATCGCGCATATACCCTGTGTTGGTTTTCCCGTATTATATTATGTTTAAATTATGAAATGTGGTTTATGAATATTTTACATTTGATATGTTTCAGTATACTCATAAAGTACCTTTCGAACTATTGTATGATAGTATGTTTTACGATTATACTGGATTTCCAAATAGGGGGTTAATATGTTGAAAAGAGAAAGGTTTTGCAAAAACTTTGATTTTTGTCCACTCACACTTTTGTTTTTGGCGCCCCCTTCAGGACATAGTGAGATAACATCTGGCGAGCTCGAGACTTCTACGTGGCAGCTCTGATCTTTCATCCCGACCATGTAGGGATTCTTCTTTCTTCCAGTTTCTATAATAATATCCATCCCTGTTATGGATAGAGATTCTAGGAACTCAGTTTATTATTTGTTTCCGCTGTTTCAAATTTAGTACGCTCTGAACCATATGCATATTGACATTGATTTCCGCAAACTTTTTATAAATTAATTTCGTTTTCACAAGTGTTGTCATGCATTTAATGGCTTCGTCACTTACGAGTGTCGGCCAGCACGCTCGCACTCGGTATCCACGTGGGTATCGAGGGTGGGGTGTGTCATGTATAGCCAAACCAAAGTTACACCGTCATTCTACTCCTCTCTAGCTTCATTTTGACATAAAGAACGTGAAATTTGGCCAAGAAATGAAGAAGTTATGGAGACTTGAAAATTTCCGAGAAAGTTGGCCAAAATTCCGGCGACGGCGACTCCGGCGACTAGCCGGACCAGGCGCTGACTTCAGCAACCAAGCCAGACTGGCCGGTGACATCAGCGACCGAGAATATTCCTGGAATTAACGGAGATGCTGGAATATTCCATTAGATCTAATGTCGTCAGTTGACTGGCACGTGGACCTGCGCGTCAGCAGTGCGGGGAGCCACGAGTAGGCCACGCATGGGACCTTATTTTTGAATTTCGTCGATGCGAGGCGACTCGTGACGACGCGTACTACCTAGGGGCAGTACGTATGATATTTTTCGAAGTGTTTCGAACCTCCGTGTTGAGCAAACAAGGAATAGGTTTAATTAATTAGTTTAATTAGTAACCTTTCTGAGTTTAATCATTACTATAATGATATCTCATATAGGTGAGACTTATCCAGAAGACTACTAGGGCTACCTAGGATAGGGGGCTACGACTCGGCTACTTACAGGTGAATGAGTGGGTCTTTGTTTTGATAAATGTGTTATTACGTATGGTTTTTCAATGCTTTCTTAAATTTGTTAGCATGACTCATATCATATACAAATGTTGGAGGTAGAACATTCGTATTATATTGTCATACATGTTTCTATACTGTTGCTCATCAGTAGATGTATAACACCTCGGGTATCAGTACTCAGTCTTGTGGCCAGGACTAGCCTTGACGTTTGGATATGTCACTCCCAACACCGTTACACAACTTTGGATCCATTGTAGGTACTAGCCTGTTCTAGGTTGCACTAGGCAACTCGAACTTGTGTGACGCACTTTGTGCACAGCGATTAGCGTTAGACTCGCGCCATTGTAGTACTGAGCGTATTACTCATATACCTAGCCTTTACCTCGTAGCTTATCTACTTGGGCTTGTGTGTTTACATATGGATGAGCAGTTAGTCTGATTTTCGGGGAGTACTCATGTTTTGAGTAGTCAGTCTGATTTTCGGGGAGTACCTGTGTTTTGAGCATTCAATTTGATTATCAGGGAGTACTCGTATTACTATTATAGTATTTTGAGGATCATACCGGGGAGTATGACGTATTTTCAAAAATTATACATGTTTTCCAGTGAGAGGATAGTATGCTTTTGAAAACAAAGGTTTTATCAAACTTTGCTTTTTGACCCACTCACCTTTTTATGTTTTGCGGCCCCCCACGACTTAGTGGTGGAATTGATTTCCAGTGAGACGTGGGCTTGCTTCGACTGTGGTTGACGGTTCTGACACTTTCTCCAGATTATGTAGGATTCTCTCCTACTTTTAGTTAATTTCTACTTATCCATCCTCACGAAGATGTGAATGTTTATATTCCTTGCACTATTTACTATGCTCTGACTGTTATGCACCTGTAATAATGGGTTTTACCCATCACAGCACTCTTACTTCCGCTTCTAACTCTAAATCTATTCACTTTTTCACTTATACATGCATAATTGGCTTTCGTCACTTAACATGTGTCGGCCAGCACTTCCCGACACCTGGCGTGTCAGGATCGTGATGTGTCATTTTAGAAATCCTTCCAAACCGTGTAAAATATAATTAGCTCTAATCGTTTTTTATATGAATTGAGGTGGCGAAGAAGCGACCTTTTAAGATCCAATAAAGATTGAGGCCTAAGGCAAAAATAAAAAATGAGGCCTTATTATAATTTTTTTAATCAAATAAATTTTTTTTTTTGATATGTTAGGCAAAAAGATCGCTGTTGCTGCAATAACTAGAGCAGTAGAGGTACCATGGAGCCCCCAACTTAGCCCTTTTAAGCAAGAAGTTGGTTGTTAATGTGCGGCCAACTCTTAATTTAAAATTTAGATATCAATTACTAAGTTCTTTTTAGTTCTCACTAGAAAATCAATCTTCTTGCTTTTTGATATGCAAAGTTATTACACCCCGTACCGGGAAATAATACTATTTTATTCCCGGAGGTCCAAAATGACGATTTTGCCCTTGATTGACCTTTCGGTTGACTTTTGCGTCGTAACTCGCACGACGCTTCCACTCGTATTTTCTTGTCGTGCTCGTCGCTACGAACGCGTAGACGCGAGCGGAACGTCATTCGGAGTTCGGATGAGCGTTCTACGGACGTTAATCTAGTTGTGTTTGGTGACTTGGGCCTTGGGCCCAGTAATTTGTGTTAGGCCCAGCCCATTTGGTCCATAACCTTCTCCTTCCTCTCCCCGTGCTGTCTCTCTGTCACTCTCTCGATCTCTCACTTCTTCTCTGCAAACCAACCTCTCAAGACACCCAACTCCAAACCACCTCCGTCCTCAGCCTTCCCTCGAACAAACTGTGACCAATGTTCACCTCCTTCACCTTCACTCAACCCAGAACCTCGTGGAACCCAGGACCACAGCCACAAAACCGTGAACCCAGAACCTGGGATTTTTCGGCGAACTTCTCCTCGGCGAACTTCTCCTCGGCCAACCACGGCCATCTAGGCCTCGATTCCACCTCAAATCATCATATTCGAGCTCCTGGGAGCCTTGGGATTACAGCCTAGGGCCCGCATGTGAAAATCCCATCGAGATCGGTGAGTTTTGAATTTGGCCGTTTCTTTCGAGGCAAATTCCGGCCAACTCCGGCCAGATTTGGACCTCCAAATGGGTAAAACCTTAATCCCTTCACTCCCATCTTCAATTTGGCTTTTGAATCGTGCAAAATGGTTGAGTTTTGGAGAAATTATGTCGATTTGCAGGATTCCGGCAATATTCCCAGTTTTCGGCTAAACTCCGGCCGGCGGCGACACGGCGGCCGGAAAATGCAGAGGTCACCGGCGAGCTGACGTCAGCCGACCCGGCCCTAACGTCAGCGAACCTGTGATGACGTCATCAACCCAGTCCAAACCCGGTTTGGACCGGAATATTCCAAAGGTATATTCCGTCCGTTAAACTTAACGGCGTGAACGAAATATTCTAACGCCGTTAGAATATTCCGTTAACTCTGACGGCACAGTAACGGCGTCAGTCACCGGCGCGTGAGGCGCGTGACCGGCGCGTGGCCGCGCGTGGTGGAGTTCCACCGGCGTGTGGCGGTGCGTGAGGCCAAACGACAGCGTGTGGCGGAGCGTGCGACGGCGCACGGCGGCCCACGGCGGCGGTTTTGGGGTTTCCGACCCCGAAACTCCGTTTTCGGATTTCCGAACGCCGTTTTCTTCGTAATTTCGAGTACTTTACTAAATTGTGGGTTTTAAAAATAGGTTTTTGCAACCCGTGGCGTTCGGAGGACGTACGTTTGGACTTCCCGGCTTCGGTATTTGTGAGTGGGCCCTTTCCTTACCTAAACTAAGTGTTTTACATGTTTTAAATATTAATTTGGGTTTTTGCCTATACTTTTAAATTGTTTATTTCTATACTTTGTTAGCAAACCTTAATTTATGCCCACACTATTATTATGACCTAAAGTTAGTATTCATCTTGTATGTTGGTAGACCTTGTATCTTATGGCAATTACTTGGTTTACTAGATCGTATCGGTATTTCGTTAGGCCATGAAAATTAGTGGGCTTTGGCCTATATTTCCATTTGGGAATTATACCATTAAGTTGGTAATTTCCGCATTATTTTTGTACGTGTATTACTTGTATCGAACCGGCCCTATTTTAAGGGGTTTTAGGGAATCAATTTGTATTCCCTACTTGCGCACTTGGGTTTTTATACCCGTTTGACGGGCCTTGGGCCGTATTTGGGTGAACCTTGAAAATGGTAATTTTCTACCGTATTTTGGGTTCACCTAGTTTACCATTAAGTTGGTATTTCTATACCTTGGTACCCATGTGGCGTATTCTTGGTATTTCACGTATTGTAGTTATACGCTTGGTATTCCGGGTACGGCACTCAAGAATACTTTATATATTGACTGTTTTAAGGTTATCCCAAAAAGGGAAATTACCTCACTTTGTTTTATTTAATGATACTCCGTGGCATGTTTTTGCACGCTCAACCTGGGAGGCTTACACGGTGTTGATTGTATTGTCCCGGGCCAGGACCAGCCTTCACGTGATTGTTCACACGCACCGATACGCTCACTATGGATCCATAGTAGGTGCCAGCCTGTTCTAGGTCGCATGGGCGACTTGAACTCGTTGTGATGCGCTTATGCGCCAGCTTCACGTGATCGTAGTACATGAGCGTACCATTATTTATACACCCAGCATGTTCATGACAGAATATATCTGTATGAACTCGTGTGTCTGCCCTGCCTAAACGAGCGTTTATCTTATAGTTGGATTGTGACTTATCTCTGATTTTTCACTGATGCCACGGATACTTCTATTTGATTTACGGGTTTTCCGTATAATCTTATTTTACGAACTTTTTGATAAAGTATTTTCATGCCAAACGGTAGCTTCCTGCCGTTTCGGACGGTAAGTATATTTCCGTACTTACCTTGACTTTCTACCTACTATTATAGTACGTTTTCAAGAACAGTTTTACGAAATTTAGTACCTGTTTTACGGCGAGGGGTTAGTATTTTTTCTAAAGGAAAGGTTTTTACAAAAATAACTATCTATGGCCCACTCACCCTTCTGTTTTGCGCTCCTCCAGGTTTAGCGGCTGGAGCTGTCGACGTTGAGGCGGTGGTATGACAAGTGTTTAAGTTCTTAGCAATTGTAAACACTCGGTATTCTGTACTTTGTACTGCAGTTATTGTATTATTTTCTTTCCGTCCGTACAATTGTGTACACTCCTTTATTCAATTATTCAAATTTATTTCTTACTTCTTTCAAATTGGCTTTCGTCACCCTACGTGGTGTCGGCCAGCACATCCGACTTTTGGGTGTCCACGTGTACATCCGGGTCGGGATGTGTCAAAAGTTATCGATTATGTCTTCGTATTTAAGTTTTTTTAACATACGTTTTTCAATAGATAGCATGGCTAATCCATTCAACTCTTCTTGTGACATTGTTGATCGTAAATAAGATTTTATTAGTTTCAATTTTGAAAAACTTCTTCTACCCTATTTTCCACGATATTTTATGTATTCTTAATAACAAATTTATCAAGAGCTCCTCTTTGAGACTGAATTAGTTTTTCAATTCTTTTTTTTTTCTTAAGCTTTTCATACCCATATTCGAATTTCCTAGTAGACTTAACTATTACAGTAAAAATTATAAACAAATCAAAGCTTCAATCAAATAATATAAATTGAAAATATGGAATAAGGAATGATAAAACCTAATTTGGTAAATGTTAAGAATTCAAGTCTTACTAGATTAATTCAATCTGCAGAATCCAATCGATTCCAAAATAGATATAGTTTTTTGATGTATGGGAATATTGACACATCCCGACCCGGATGTACACGTGGACACCCAAAAGTCGGATGTGCTGGCCAACACCACGTAGGGTGACGAAAGCCAATTTGAATAAAATAAGGAATAAATTGAAGAATTGAATAAATACAGATATCGCACGAATACGAAATACTGAAAATTTACAAATACACAGATAAATCTGAACATCTTCATACCACCGGGTCTCGACGTTGACAACTCCAAGCCGCTACACCTGGAGGGGCGCAAAACAAAAGGGTGAGTGGGCCATAGCTAGTTATTTTGTGAAAAACCTTTTCTTTTTGAAAATACTAACCCCTCGCCGTAAAACAAGTACTTGGTTGAAAAACCGCAGAAAACGTACTAATATAGTAGGTAGAAAAACAAGGTAAGTACGGAAATATACTTACCGTCCGAAACGGGCAGAAAGCCACCGTTTGGCATAAAACAATTTGTCAAAAAGTTCGTAAGATAAAGTTATACGGGAAAGCTGTAAATCCAATAGTAGTATCCGTGGCATCAGTGAAAATCCGAGATAACTCACAATCTAACTACAAGATAAATGCTCGGTTAGGCAAGGCAGACACACGAGTTCATACAGATAAATTCTGTCATGAACAGGCTGGGTGTATAAATAAAGTTACGCTCATGTACTACGATCACGTGAAGATGGCGCTAATCGCATCACAACGAGTTCGGGCGCCCAAGCGACCTCGAACAGGCTGGCACCTACTATGGATCCATAGTGAGCGTATCGGTGCGTGTGAACAATCACGTGAAGGCTGGTCCTGGCCTCGGACGAGTACAACTAACACCGTGTAAGCCTCCCAGGTTGAGCGTGCAAAAACATGCCACAGAGTATTTTTAAATAAAACAAGTGAGGTAATTTCCCCTTTTTGGGATAACCGTAAAACAATCAATATATAAAGTGTACTCGGGTGCCGTACCCGAAATGCCAAGAGTACAACTACAATACGTGAAATACCAAGAATACGCCACTTGGGTACCAAGGTATAGAAATACCAACTTAATGGCAAACTAGGTGAACCCAAAATACGGTAGAAAATTACCATTGTCAAGGTTCACCCAAATACGGCCCAAGGCCCGTCAAACGGATATAAAACTCACACGCATAAATAAAGAATTAAAATAATTAATTCCCTAAAACCCCCAAAAATAGGGTTGATTCGATAATCGTAATACGCATACAAAATAAATACGGAAACACCAACTTAATGGTGTAAATCCCAAATGGAAATATAGGCCCTAGGCCCATTGATTTCCATGGCCTAACAAATATCGCAATTAACAAATATCAAGTCTATCCGATAAACCAAGTAAATACAATGAAGTACGAGGTCTACCGGGTATACGGAACAAATACTAATTTAAAGTCATTAAAAGGGTAGACATAAATTAAGTTTGCCAATCAAAGTATGATAATAGTCAATTTAAGGCATAGGCAAAACCATTTTAATAACTAAAACATATAAAAGCATTTAATTTAAGTGAGGAAGGGGCCCACTCACAAATACCGAAGCCGAAGTGGTCCGAAAATACGCTAACGGAAGTCCACGAGTCGCCAAACCTAAATTAGAACACACAAGATTAATAACGTACTCGAAAATACAAAGAAAACGGCGTTCGGAAACCCGAAAACGGAGTTTCGGGGTCGAACACCCCAAAACCGCCGCCGTGGGCCGCCGTGCGCCGCCGCACGCGCCGCCACACCCTGCCGTTTGGCCTCACGCGCGGCCACGCGCGGCTGTGAGGTCACACGCGCCGCCACGCGCCGGTGGAAGTCCACCACGCGCGGCACTGTTCACGCACCGTTAAAGTTAACGGCGAGCCGTTAACTTTAACGGAATATTCCATTCTGTTAACGGAATATTCTCTAACGGCGTTACGGAATATTCCGTTACCGTTAGAGAATATTCCCTAAACGGCGTCAGAAAGAGACAGAATATACCTCGGGTATATTCCCCGGTTCGGACCGGGTTGGACCGGGGCTCGCTGACGTCACCAGCCAGCTCGCTGACGTCACTCCGCTGCAACTCCGGCAGCCGATCGCCGGCGCCGTCAGCCGCTCGCCGGCGCCGGAATCTGGGGAACCTTGCCGGGATTCTGGAAAAAACACAGAAGCTTCAAAACTTCACCAATTCGCACAATTTTAACACCAAAATGGAACTGGAGGTGAGAGGAGTCGATTTTACCTAGTTTCGAGTCAGGAAATGGCCTGAGATGGCCAAAACCGGCCTCGAGGTTTCTCGGCCAAAAATGGAACTCGGTGAAACTGAACCAGAAGCTCGCATGCAGAGCCTGGGTTCGAATCCTAGGGCTCTCAGGAGCTCAATGATGGTGATTTCAGGCTGGATCGAGGTCGAGGAGGCCGAGTTTGGCCGATCAAAGCTCGTCGGGAAAAATGGCAGCTTTGGTTTCTTCGTTGTTCGTGGTTTTCTGGGTTCCAGAGTAACCCAGAGATGGTGAGGATGATGATGGTGAAGCTTTTGGAGTCTAACTGAGTCGAAGGAGGTCACAGTTTGCTCGACAGAGGCCGTGGGTGTCTTGAGCAATTCTGAAGTTTGAGGTTTTCTGCAATTTGTTCGACTGGGTTGCTGGTTTGTTCGAGGAAGGAGGTGACAGAACTCAAGTTGGGATTTGTTCACAGGGAAGGCCGAGAAGGATGAAGTTTGGTGATGGGTGTCCTAGACAATTTCTGGGTTTGGGTGGTTTGCAAGCAAGTTGCTGTGTGAAGTGAGGTTCGAGTGTGAGGGAGAAAGATAGAGTACAGAGAGTGACAGAGAAAGAGACAGAGGGGTAGCTGGGTTATTGGGTCCACTGGGCCCAAGCCCAATTTCAGAACACCAAACCAATTTAACGGAACGTTAAAAGATTAACGTCCGTAGAGCGCTCATCCGAACTCCGAATGATGTTCCGCTCGCGCCTACGAGTTCGTAGCGACGAGCACGTCACGAAAATACAAGTGAATGCGTCGTACGAGTTACGACGCAAAAGTCAACCGAAAGGTCAACCAAGGGCAAAATCGTCATTTTGCACCTCCGGGAATAAAATAATATTATTCTCCGGTACGGGCTGTGTCAAATATAAATTAAAAATACAGATTGAGTGTAAGAGGAAATTTAGAATTGCAAAGTCAAGAACTAAACAGAGAGGGAGGGTCAAAGACAAGCAGATGGAGTAGGGAGAGTATGGAATTGAAAAACAGAATATAAAGAAAAGTTACTTGAACAATAGCAGGCTGCAGGCACACCAACGGTAGGATTGACTCGATTGAGACTTAAGAGGCTACATCATAAGAGATTTATGAAGAAAAACCTGGAAAAGTTTTTGAGTTTTCCATGTTTTCAAGCCAAATTTAAGCTAAGAAAAGAAATTTTTTGTTTTGTTTGACAGAGTGAGGACGCTGAGGAGTCAAGGAAACAGATGCCTCACATGAAAATTTTCAATTTAATTTTTTAAATTTAATTTTATGTTCTATATAAACACTTATAAAAATTTGAGGCTTTACTTCAAGAATAGCAGGTTTGGGCCTTGCTTTGCTTGAGTTTGGGCCGGCTCGAGATGTATCCAAAGAATATCCAATTTTCCCTTTTAACTCATTTCCTAAGATGAAGGATTCAAGGATGAGGCAGTGTAAAATATCGCCACGTGTTTCAAAGAGGTCTGTTTACGACGCCACGTGCCCTGGCAAGTCCACCATAAAAAACCGGACACACAATTATCCAACATGTCTGTCTACAATTTTCTCTCTCTGAGTCTACACCACAAGTTACGTTGAACCGCACACACAGACCACAACATCCCACCAAATCCTGTTATCGTTTTCTAACCGTGTGATTAAGTGCCGACGACATAACGGACGGTTAAATAAGGTTCCAGAGAAGATAGTAGATTTTACAGTTGTGACGTAGGAAGGAAATTCTCCTCTTTTCTCGTTTCTCCTTTTCCTTTTCCCCTTCGAAAGCGCTGTCAAGTTTGCCACCCGCGTGCTCTGTAATTCAACCTTGAGCAGTTTCGTTCCTTTTCTCTCTCAATTCTCAATTCTCAAGTCAATCAAATCAAAATTCTCTCAATTTTTGTTTGTTTGTTTGTTTGTTTGGGGGGTTTTGGTGGAAATTGAATTGCCGAGATCAATCGATCGATCGATGGCAGAGGTTTTGAGCAAAACCAGTCTGTTGTCGTCCTGGCAGCATCATCGTCATCATCAAAACAATCAAGGCAGCATCTCCGTTTTCCCAAAGAGTTGTAATTACAATAAATCGGGCTCTTTCTCTTGCTCTCTCAAACTGAATCCGGAGATTTCATCACTCTCGTTATCGACAAAGAGTGATTTTCACGGCAAAAGGATTGCTTTTCAAGCCACCAGCATCAGGGCCAATTCCCAATCCCACGCTTCTTCTGCCGTTAATTCCCAGCAGGTTCGTTTCTTTCTTTCCATATCCTTGTTCTGAATCTGATTCCCCTGCCCTGCTGGGTTTCAGATTTTAATGATTTTTCCCCTAATTTAAATCGTTTTTTGGGATCAAAATTTGATCTTGAAAGTCGTGAGGGGATTTTGTGTTTGTTTTTTGATTGCCTCAAGTTAAAGACTGGCTGGTTTGTTTTTGTTGTGGGGGAATGGAATTTACCAGTCTGGATTTCGGATTGGGAAAGCTCTGAAATGGTGGGAGAAGGGGAATCAGCCCAACATGAAAGAGGTGGCATCTGCAGAGGACCTAGTGGAATCCCTTTCAAACGCCGGGGATAAGCTGGTGATCGTTGATTTCTTCTCTCCTGGCTGCGGTGGCTGCAAAGCTCTTCATCCCAAGATATGTCAGCTGGCGGAGATGAACCCGGATGTCCAATTCCTCCAGGTGAACTACGAGCAACACAAGTCCATGTGTTACAGTCTGAATGTTCATGTCCTGCCCTTCTTCCGCTTTTACAGAGGCGCTCACGGTCGCCTTTGCAGCTTCAGCTGCACTAACGCCACGGTAATATCAATATTGGTATTGGGGTCTTTTCCAAATAGCTGAATTCGAATTTAAATCGTATTTCTTGGTTAGCTGTGGCTTTTTGTTTCTCTGGATAATGTTTGTTGGTCGGATGGCATTGGCAAATAATGTGTGTGGTGTGTGGTGTGTGTTGTGTGTTGTGTTGTTCCCTGATGGTTGTTTTGATAACATGATGGATGGCAGATCAAGAAGTTCAGAGATGCATTAACCAAGCACAAGCCAGAGCGGTGCAGCCTTGGGCCAACAAAAGGGCTGGAGGAGAAAGAGCTCCTCGCTCTTGCTGCCAATAAAGATCTGTCATTTACCTACACTCCTAAACCAACTGAAGCTGAGCCTGCGGAGGAGGAAGTGATTGTGGCGGAAGAGGCACCATCGCGTCTTCCTCTTCCTCTTCCGGCGGCAACCTCAAAGTCAAAGTCTGCTCAAGTGGTCACTGCCTGGAGATAGCGTGGTCAGTTTTCTTGACCATGCCGATTCCCAAATGCGTACCGACCTCGTTGTAGTGTCCACTGTACAGTAGTGTTTGTTGTTGATGTGCGATTATCATACAGCAAGAGTTGGGAGTTGCAGGGCTTTGGAATTGGTTTTTGGGATCCAAGGCCGCGTGCAAAAAATCATGTGTTGTAAATTTGAAGAGAGCAACCGATTGTCTGTGGGAATGGTTGTCTGCTCTGATCATATGTGTATGTAATTAAGAGCTTCTTGGTGTTCATGTTCTATATGTAGTACCGAGTCACTGATGGAAGATGGTTTATGCCTCCTCTCCTCACCTGTTGTTTTTACTGGGTGTGGTATCATCATATATATGTATAACATTTGGGGTTTGCAGTTTGAATATTACCCTTTGCCTCCTTATTCCAAATTCCAATCCAAGAGACGTGGTAAAAAGTTTAAAAAGCAGTTTCGAGAGAAGATAATGAATGAGTGAGCGAGTGAATGTGAATGCAGTACTCGATAAACACACACACACACACACACACACTTGGATAATTGGATAATTGGATAATTGGATAATTGGCAGGGAGCGGCTCAAAGTGTTGAATTTGATAAAATGTTTTCGTCTGGGAGCAGTTGGAAAGGAAAGATGATGGTCCCCTCCCTCCCTGTTTGCCTCGCAACATTGGATTTTACATTTAAATTGGATGGATAAACTTTTGGAAAAAGAAAAGGGGAAAAGGAGAGAGGGATTGGATAAGGCTTCTTGTGTTAGTGGAGGCATCAACGTGGCCTTCCTTAGTTTACACACACACGCAAACAAACACAAAGCAGGAAATGCTGGTGGGCGACTCATTCAACAAAATTCCAAGCAACCGAAAGAGAACCTTGGGCTTCGCATGTGCGACGTGTCCAGACACCGGGGCATTTCTTTCGTGCTTCGTTGTCTGTCTGCATCCTCCTCCACCGCCACCCTGTGGTCGTTCGTTCCTCTCTTACGCTATCATCATTGATTGGGTAAACGCTCTTTTATGTTTTTTTAATGACAGGTGGTAAGCCAAAGATTAAGGATCAAACTATCGAATAAAGAAATAGTGGGAACTTGGATTGCTTTATTCAGTCTCTTTGAATCAAATGACAAATTCTCATCTTTTTACAATTAAATTCATTCATTGCCCTAAAGATTTCGTCTGCTGCTGCTGCTGCTGATGATGATGATAGTGGCGGCACGCGGCAAAGCACAACTGGGCTGGTGAGTGACATCTCCGCCGACCTCTTTTCTACACTCGTTCAAACAACAGTTAAATAAATCAAGCAAGCAACAGTTAAATTACCAACTACATACTCAATCGTCCACATCAACCACCATCAACCAAGAATATAATATATGTTAAGACTCCAAACAAACAAAATACAAAATAAACCATTCATTCATTCATTCCAAAGAATAAGAAACAAATTCAACTAAATAATCCACTACCAAAACAATCAATCATAAAACCTCAACAAATCAAAATTAAAATTAAAATTAAAATTAAATTTTAGTTTGGATGGGGATGGGGAGGGGGTAAGCCCGCGGAGCCATCACTGCCCCATATCATATCATATCAAATCATATGATTGAATTTTAGAGGGCTCTGACTGCGGGCAGTCTTCACTGCACGAGTGTTGGAGGCACCAAACCAGCGAGTGACGGTCGAGAGCCGCCAGCAGCCCTAAAACCCTAAACCATGAGGAAAAAGGGAGGGAGGGTGGCTCAGCCTCAGCCACTCGGTTCGGTGCCCACTCTCTGCTCAGATAAGATCAAGTAGTTGAAGCTCTAGGGTTTCTCTCCTCCCCTTTTATATATTCCTGAAAGGCGGCTGTTTTGAGTCGGCCCCTTCTCAACCCATTTTGGCGGCCCAAAACTACACGCAGCCCGCCCGCGTCTTCCGGTTTGAGCCCATCCCCATATCCCCACACCTCAATTTTTTATTTTTTTATTTTTTATTTAATCAACTAAAAACAAAATCAGCCTCCCACAGTCCCACTGCCCCGCACCACACGACACGTAGAAGAGCAATGTTTTCTTATTATTTTGTTTATTAAGAGAAAATTATGAGAAAGAAACTTGGTTTCTCGTCTTTCCTCCTCCCGTCTGTAATTTAATCGACAACTAGTTGCTTGCCCTGAGTGAGACGGGAAGAGATAAAACACCGGGATAGGGAGGGTATTTTCTCAGCCTTGCCGCACTCTCGGTTGAGCGGCATTTAGAACAAATATTAAATTGACAACCATGTAATTCGTTCCAAGAAAAAAATACGATACATACGTACATACGGATACTGTCATGTCATTGGGATAAATCCCTCTTCAGCCTTGTATACTACGTATTTCCTGATTAACAGCACCTACTAGCATTTACATGTAAATAAAAACTTGTGTCCGCCTGAAGCCGACGGAACCTTCATCTGGTGGGCAGACAACACCGCAGGTCAAACCTTCATCGGATGGTTCTCTCACGTGTCTTTTGCATGCGTACAACTATAGGACATTACAGAGCAGATGAAGTTCTGGACCTGTGAATCTTCTCCTCATCTTGACAAGTTGGAGGCAATGAGGAGGACGATGAGACCACTGCATGATAAGATGAAGAAGCAAGTTGGGCCAACGCTGGAACGGCACCACCTGTAAATTTTCCGGAAGGCATCATAAAATAACAGTCAGACAGACTTGCAGAATTGTAGAAAAAGACCCAGTTCTACATGCACTGGATATTGTCCTTGCCTTTGAGCCAGACGGTACATACCATCCATTGCATCGGAATGATTGTTTTCCGCTACACTAGACATGAATTCAAACCAATCCAACATCGGAAAGCATCGTCTCAAAGTTTGCACCAGTTGCAAGCACTAATTTCAAAACTATGTTGTGGTTCATAGAGCTACAGAACTTTTAGAGTCTTTCGTATATACTGCTATCAAGTCACTACATGAAGATTACATTGCACAACTGGTTGCTCAACAATGAACAGGTGGTACACCTTCGTTATCAAAGACTTCCCAAAACTACAACAAAGAGGCAATGCATGCAGTCTACGAAACCTACACATTTGCACATGAAATGTGTTTTTTTTCTCTAACAAAATTTAATCACTACACATTGGTCAAAGTGAAAACTAATCAAATAGCCCACATCTCAAATTTAATCACTGACCTGCCAAACCTGCACAAGCTGAAGAGAATACAATCACAGGCGGGGCCTACAGTTCCAAAGGAAGATTTGTGTTATTCTCTATTTTTAAGAGTAGGCATACAGAAATTTAGCAGATACAAATAGTGCAACAAAGAAAACTCAGAAACAACCCAATCCTTCTAAAGTTTTAGGAACATAAATTGAAATATTCTGAGACACAAAATCCAATCCATGTCCAACTGATAAAATATAGGCTTGGCAAAGTATAATTTGTTTTCCTAACCATGATAAATTTTCATCACCTGATAATGTGTGTGTGTGCGCTCGCGCGCATATATACAACATATACCAAAGTGCTTATACGCTAATTAGTAACTTAATACGGTGCTATTCACTCGTTTGGGTCCACTACGCAATTTGGCATGAAACCCAACTAACACAGTGTACTGTTTTCAAGTTGACATCAATCTATAACTATAAATATTGTACCTATATAAGTTTGGAAGTGCTACCAAACCTACTTCCACAAAAATGTTGGTCATGAAGGTGAAGCGTAGTTTTCAATGGAAGCACCAGAAAATTCTTTTTTAGGGAGCGTGTGCTCAATTCTATTGATGAGTTTGACAACTCATGGCGGGAAGTCAATTATGTCTATCGACTAGCCTCGAAATTGGGACAAGATGTCTGTGAAATCTAGAAGGTAAACATGGCTTCCTGCATTCTAATCATGAACAAGATGATTTTTTTTCATAAGGAAATCTCATTTGCGATGAAACTTAAACCAAAAAGAAAATCTCATTGTGATCCGGAAGGATGAGATGCACAAGATCGAATGCTCAAGAACACAAATTAGGACCTTTGCATTCCCATAAGAAATCCCTCCCAAAGAAAAGCATTACATTCACCCACTGAAAAATGTAAGGTCAGAGACTGCAACTAAGAGGGCACCTATTTCTCCTTCAAAATTAAACTTTATCCCAAACTTATAGAAACCAGAAAAAATTCATGCCATGGGAGCACACTGTTTCACACTCTACATGCATATGTTTATCGTGGACGTACAATTTTATGACACTAGGATGCTATGCTCATTTGATGCATCAATAATTGGTTTAGCATTTCCTAAAGTGTAAATTGAAATATTTTTATCAATTAGCAAACTTTTGTAGGTTCAATAATCTGAGTTCCTTTCAGTTCTACTGATACCGGCATTTTCATCCTTAGTTATAAGAAGCAGGATCCTTGTAAGATTGCAAAAGCATTAAAGAACTTACACCGACGAAAAAATGCAACCACATAGGTCCTTTTACCAATCTTCGAACAGTAGGCATCACTGCACGAAGAGACACACTAACAAAAATGAGCCATATGAAAACAAAAATTGCATTAGCTTTCTCATGAAATATAGAAACGAAGGTTCATACATATGCCAACAGAATAGGTAAAGAAAACGAATAACAGATTACCATGGTTAAATCCATAAAAAGCACTTGCCGTGCCACCAACAGCTGAGCCAATCTGTACCGTAAAACCGACGGTGAGTCGACAGACGGTATATTGATATATTGAGATGCGGGGGCAGGTAAAATGAGAAGAAAAGAATATACCATAGAAAAGCTATCCCTAATAAGAGGTGCAACAGTCCACTCGCTAGTTTCCATCTCCTTGGAAAGAGGACCTGCACAATGATGGCATCTCATACTAGTTCCAGGTTTGGGAGCGGCCATCGCTCTTTTTCTCGAATTTAAGGGTATATAATCAACGCCTGTAAAAATATTCATGTGGTTTATAACATTAGACAATTCTTTCACCGTTTCATCTCTAACTATCTCTCACCGTCCAATTCCATCATGATTCCTAAGCAGAAAACTGAAACTCTAACAAAGAAATCAATGAAATTTGGACCTCAATCCAGCCATTGCTAATTTGCTATACAAGAATATCTGAGACAACCAGAAAAGTGACGAGATTTGAGATTTCCACCTGCCGGTCTGGATCAGGAGTGGGGTCGCCGCCGACGGGATCAGGTGGCTCGGCTCACGGGGGTTGATGGGTGGGTGTGGAGCTTCGGTGGCTGCTGCGTTGCGTTTGTTTAACTTTTTCTTTGTGTGTGTGTGTGTGTGTTTTTTTTTTTTTTAACTTCATTTAAAACCTTAACACTGTTAGTAGGAGTACTTTAGGAACAGATATCAACCAATTAGGCTTGTCACAGGGTTGGCAAAAGAAATTGGGCGCAGCAGAATTGTACTCGACTGGGACTGGGCCGGGCTTTGAGTATTTCAGTGGACTGGCTGGTACTGGGCTTTGAGTTCTTGTATGGTTTGGTACAACATTTTGGGAAAAATACTCAAATTTTTTTCCACTAAGGTACTTTACGTTCATAGAATAAGTGGAGGAACATGAAAAAATATATTTCCTCTCCTTGTATAGAGTAACGTGTGGAATACTGCTTGAATACCTGCTACTTGGAAAAATCTCTTATTTTTAAGACCCTCTAATGATTTTTAGCTCCGTTTTTTTGGATCACATAACATGACAACTTTTTATCTCAACAGAAGTATGTCCTAGATTTGTCGACAAAAAATGCTATGTTGGACAACAAGCCCTATTGATACTCCAATTAATCTTAAATGCAAATTGGTATGTGAGGAGATTGATTTATTTGTCTCATATCTAGTATGATATGGCTTATGCAGTTAGTGTGGTGACTAAACGACTATCGAATTCAAATGAAGTTTTGTAGAGACAACTTTTAAATGATGATAAAAAAATGAACGACTCCAATTATGTGACTTTATAATCGCAAAAAATGAATAAGTGGTGCGCCCCATGGGTTGAATATAAGTATTGTCCTTAATTAGTTTTTCTTTTTAACTGAAGTGGACAGAATAATACCTTTAACTTGTACTTACTATATATACACATCGTCTCTTCTGTTAAAGATGGGAGAAAAGGAAAAAGAAAGACAGATGCGCGCGGTTGGACCAAAAGCCAAAATCAACAACTTGGCTTGCCCCAACAAATGAAAATATTGTAGAGAATATATGCAAGAAATGGACATCTTGACTCAATTGATCAAGAAAGGAAATTAAAGTACGTACCAATACCATACTCTGATTCTGCACTGCAGTATGTATGTATTTGTCGATAAATAGGAACCATTTTAATTAGGATTAGGAATGTAATTAACAACAGTACCAACCATCTATCCAACCAATTTGTATAAGTGTAAACCCAGCTCTAGCAAGCCCATCAGCAGTCTTTTGGTTTCGAATCATATTCTTAATCTGCAACGCTCCATATTTTTGTCTTCCAACACGAATAGGATAGTTTTGTTGGAAGATACAATTTTAAAGCCAACTTCAAAAGTACTGGATATTGAAGCAAAAGAAAAAAGTTTGAAGAGAACACCAATTGTATGTAAATCATACTTGGATAAGATGTAAGGCAATAAGCTTTATTTCTATAAATAATAGGGAGTTGTTATTGGTATTTTTTTTTTTTGGACAAATGATAGGATATTTTACACAAAATCTATCTAAATTAAGGGGAAAGAGATTCAAACTTGAGTGCAAAGGAAGGAACACGTTGTTTTAGCTAACTTATCTAAGCTCAAATCGGCAAGTTGTTATTAATACTTCAAGATAGTCGTCATGCACTCTAGCGGACTCCCCTAAGCTATATGTATATAGACCAGCTAAGAGCAAAACAATTTTACTAGAGAGTAAATGGTTAACTCACTATTTAAACTAAAAACAAAAAGTTCATGTTTCTCACTTCTAAAGTCCTACGTGGTTATCATTCGTAAAAATAAAAAATAATAATAATAACAGAGATAGAGAACAAGCATTTGGCACGAGTGTAAGAACAGGTTGGGGAGAAATTTTTGAGTTTGACGGGCATGATGGTGTTATTAATCTTGGCAATATATAATATGGATAGACAACATTATTTGTATGTCAGAGACTTAAAATACATTATAGTGTAAATAAATAAATTCACGTGTTACGATATGAGTGTATTGATAATATACCACATCATTGTGACAAACACACTAAAAAACATAGCTAGTAATAATGATGGCGAAAATTATAATGACAATTTGTTATATACTAATTAATGATAATGATAATAACGACTCCACAATTCCAAGTAGAAAAACATAATTACGCAAATTTAGAAAACATAATTAAGCAAGCTCTAACAATGGAAATATTCTGTTACAATTACACTGGCCTTGTTTGGCAGGTCGGACTGGACTGACTATTTCAGTCGGATAAGATAATCTGTCATCGGACAGTACTGACTAAATTAGTCAGCTGTTTGGTGCAGTATCGGACTAATATCGACTATTTATACTGTGTTGGCCGACCCTAGGTGTGTGTGAAGAACACAATTTGTTCTTCATACAAACTCACTCAAATTCTCATCAAATGTAAGAACTACGAAATGTTTGATCTTCGTAGGAGACAAAGTACGTTGGTAACCTTCAATTTGATTCAAGGTGCGACCACAACTCCTCCAAGCAAAGGTGTTCATCCAAGATGAGATTGAAGGCCCTCTTAGGTATTTAGCCAAAGAAGATTCTACAAAGATATAGGATTCTACAACTTACTAATGTGATTTTGAGTTGTGTCTTGATTCACAACATTTAGGCTTCAAAAGTCATGAGCAAAGTTTTGTTTTTGAGTACTAATATACTAGGTAAGAGCCTTTAATTTGTTAATAGCATGCTTAAGTGTTGCTCAAATGAACTTGTAATTCAAATGTTTTCCTTCAAGCTAGACCAAGAGAGTGAGAGAGACGGACCCAACTAATTGTACGCAGGTTTTTGAGCGTATAATTAGTCGGGTGTGAGGGGTACTAAATGGTGGGCCCAGTTTAAATAGTTGGACAACTATTTTAGTACGAAGCGCACCAAACACCCGAGATCGGATTATTTGTACCAGTAACCGGTTTATGGATGAGTGCTCTTGGAGTAGTCCGTCTAGCCTTGAACCTACGTGCCTATGACTTCGCTTCTCAGAAAATCCGTGCAGCGAAAGATCCTGAATTTGAGACTTTCTACACCAAAAATACCAAAAATACGTACGTGCATGCATGGACGTTATGCACAACACACATGATTGATATATTAGTGTTGAAACGGTATCTAAATTAGCAAAAGGAGCAAAACAGCTGGGTGGGAAGTGGGAATGAGGAACCCATTTTTTGTGGCTTTGGTGAGAGAAGAATAACCAGATTCTTGACTTGATAATACATATGACCTTATACTTTCTTGGCTTTAGTTTGCTTGAGTTTAGATTCCACATTCCCATTCCCTGGAATCTTAATTTATCAAACTTTTTCCCTCCCCACAACAAACTTTTTTCCGCAAGGAATAGCATTCCGTGGTCATTTCTCACTTTCTACGCCCTTTCAGCCAATGGCATCAGATGTATCATGCATTCCGTGGTCAACCGCCAATAAGCTTCTACGCGTGTGATGATGTTCTCCTTTTCAGATCACGAGCTTCTTCTTGTCCCTAATATCGATCGATCCAAAGTAAAATTATACTAATATCAAATCCCATAAAAGGAAATGCAAGTACAATCAACAACATCTTTCTTGCTATTCCAAAGCAACGAATAATATTTCCTGCTCGAGGAGAATATTATTATGTATGTATGTGTTCGAGATACGAGTAATTAATTAGCTAGGTGACTATAGCAGTTAATTAGATTTATATGCCTAGTAATAAATTAAAAACCCACTGTAACTCATAATTAATTAAAGAGCAAAGATACATAATTAGATGAACAACGTGGGGGTGGGTGGATACGTGTTTAGGCAACATCAAGGAAAGGTAAGTACTCTACAATTGTACCATTATTCGAAAGATATATTGGCCATTTGGTCCTACTGAAAAACACCCACCATGTTTATTCCATTTATGGATGCGTAGTTAGAACTACTTTTAAACATACAATACAATGATCTTCACTTACCTCTCCATCCAACTGTTTTTAGTCAACACATTAATATATAATTTTTTAGAAAAATAATCAAAATAGAAGTTATGGACAATCTAGTCAATCACACATAAAACAATTTTACTATTTTTTTTTTCTCTCCATCACGGCAAGGTACATAATCCCCATTTTTCCTCCTATCTCCCTCTCTCTTCCACACACACACAGAGTGTGTGGCCTTTGCTACTATGTGACATCCCACATCAATCAACAGAGACGGGGTGATGTGTCTTATATGTACATGCCCACCTCCATTTAGCACGAGGCCTTTTGAGAGCTCACTGGCTTCGGATTCCATCGGAACTCCGAAGTTAATCGAGTTTGGACTAGAGCAATCTCATGATGGGTGACCTACTGGGAAGTTGCTCGTGAGTTCCCAGAAACAAAACCATGAGGGTGTGGCCCAAAACGGACAATATCGTGCTACGGCGGAGATGGTCCGGGATGTAACAGAATGGTATCAGAGCCACTCTGCCGTTTGGTACGGATGTGCCGGCGAGGACGCCGGGTTCCCCTTAAGTGAGGTGGATTGTGATATCCCACATCAACCAACAGAGAAGGGGTGATGTGCCTTATATGTACATACCCACCTCCATTTAGCACGAGGCCTTTTGGGAGCTCATTGGCTTCGGATTCCATCGGAACTCCGAAGTTAAGCGAGTTTGGGCTAAAGCAATCCCATGATGGGTGACCCACTAGGAAGTTGCTCGTGAGTTCCCAGAAACAAAACTGTGAGGGCGTGGCCCAAAGCGGACAATATCGTGCTACGGCGGAGCCGGTCCGGGATGTGACATAGTATATATAAAAATGAAGAAAAATTCACGATTTTGCCCCCTACTTAATAAATTTAATTAATCAGACGCACAATGATTGTTACATTATGTAGTAAACACTTAGAATTTGTGAATGCTTTTAATCTTATTCTTTTCACTCGGAGGAAATATATATAGATGTACAACCCGTATCACAATTAATCTAGAAAACCTATTAAGGAAAGGAATCCTCAATAAAATTAATTACAATATTTACAATCTTATTCTAACAGTCCTCCTCCCACAAATGAGAAGTAACCTGATGTTGATTGCCTGTCATCAATCGATCATTCCCAATTGACATCTATATACGCTTCACCTTCAAATGACCATTCTTTGAGAACAAGACCCTTTTACTTGGAGCTGACTTCACATATCATAAAATTTGCATTAATGCATCCATATGCTGCTTCTTATGATCATGCATAAACTGGCTTACCACACTTAAAACATAAGCCAAGTCTGGCTGCATATGAGCCAGATACATCAATCTTCCTGCCAACAATTGATATCTCTTCTTATCACACGGTGGTTGATCCAAATCAGACCACAACTTTAAACCTTCTTCCAATAGCATATCAACTAGTTGACAGGCTGATATTCTAGTCTCATGTAATAACTCAAGAGCATATTTCCTCTATGATAGAAAGATACCATCATTCGAACGGGTCGCTTTAATACCCAAAAAATACTTCAGTGGACCAAGATCTTTCATCTCAAATTCGTGTGCTAAATAACTTTGCAATGCTTATCGCTCCTCAGGATCATCACCAGTTATTACCATATCATCCACATAGACAATAAGTACCGTAATCTTACCTTTCTTATTCTTCAGGAACAAAGTATGATCAGAATTACTTTGTTTGTAATCGAAGGCTCTCATAGACTTTGTGAACTAACCAAACCATGCTTTTGGCGAGTGTTTGAGACCATGCAATGATTTCTTCAATTGACATTCTTTGTTCCGATGTTCGGTCTGCCTGTTCGAACCAGGTGGGAGCTCCATGTACACTTGTTCAGTTAATTCTCCATGCATAAATTCTTTCTTCACATCAAACTGGTGCAATGGCCAGTCAAGATTTGCTACCAGTGACAAGAAAACTCTAACGGTGTTAAGTTTCACTAATGGAGCAAATGTCTTGTCATAATCAATTTCATATGTATGAGTGCATCCCTTTGCCACAAGACTTGCTTTGTATCTTTCGATCGATCCATCAGTATTATATTTCACCGTGTAAACCCATCGGCATCCTACAGGTTTTTTACGTGGTGGTAATTGTTAACGTCGAAATTTGATAGGGTTAACAAATAGTAATTTTTATAGGAAAGAATGGATTTAGGGTTAGAATACCATTTTAGGGTTGTATTCCAATATTCACGACATACTAGGGTTTTGCTCTTTTCACCTTAATATATAAACAAATAGGATCATAGGGTATCGGTATGGTGCTGGCCTAACCACTTCGACGCCTTTGTCAGTACATTTGGGATAGATAGGAAAGAATTTACATAAGATATTATAACTGTAGTTTTTGGAGTTTTCATCAGAACTTACTTTTTCAGGTCTTTCTCATTCCTTTATGTAGAGCTCGATAATCGAGTTGACATATATCCCAAGGTGGGATCCACATGTCTATTATGACCTAATGAGTGACCTTAGGTCTCACTTTTACTCTTGTCTACATTTACTCGTGACATCTGGTGTTTTCGAATTAAATTCATATGTCCCATCGCATCTAGAAGTAGTGGTTGGTATCGGTGACGAGGGGTGACCTATGCTCAGTCTCTAACACTAAGTGTTATGTAAAACGTGCCTAAATATACTACCAATCGCTATCTTCTTTGTTTGAGGACTTTTGACTGAGCTCATCCTAGAGCTTTTCTGGGCTTTCCGTCTATCTTGAGTCCAATTACTGAAAATGGGCTTCTATTGATTTATAATGGATCGTTTAAAAATGACCATGTGTTAACAGTAATTCAACAATCTCTCGTGTCTTATTCTTCTTCAAGGACCTCATCTCTTTGTCCGTTGCTACTTTCCACCTTGGATCGGCAAAAACTTCCTGCACATTGTTAGGAATAGATAGATAGATACATAAGATAAATGATTCACAAATGTTAAATATGACTCTGATAACCTATGGGTTGACACATAATTTCTCATGGGATATTTACTTTGCCAGTAAAATCCCGCTCATCTGTGGCTTTTGGAATACCTCTCGTGCGATGAGGAAGAAGTTCTCTTCAGGATATATCAGACGACGATTGGTTTAGGGATTAGGTAGATTGCTGAATGCTGGAATGACTAGTCGAATTCTCTGTCGAAACTTCTTCAGTATCGAGCAACCAGTCGTGAGTGAGGGCTGCTCTCTGACCATCTGAGGCGACCAGTCGGGATCAGTTGGGCGACTGGTCGCATCTAACAGAAATACTGTCGTACTGTCGGGCAATCGATCGGGTAATTCCTCATGACCGATTTTTTTTGGACTTTCAACTGGGCTCATCCTAGAGCTTTTCCAGGTTTTTCGTTTATCTTAAGTCCAATTACTGAAAATGGGCTTCTATTGATTTATAATGGATCGTTTAAAAAAGA
The DNA here is from genome assembly GCA_018257905.1 of Gillenia trifoliata. Lineage (NCBI taxonomy): Eukaryota > Viridiplantae > Streptophyta > Magnoliopsida > Rosales > Rosaceae > Gillenia > Gillenia trifoliata. The sequence continues at coordinate 29,242,839 of CM031084.1, read as the reverse complement.
CCCTATGTGAATAGTAATTCAACAATCTCCTATATCTCATTCTTCTTCAAGAACTTCATCTCTTCGTCCATTGCTGCTTTCCACCTTGGATCGGCAAAAGGCTTTTTGCACATTATTAGGAATAGATACAGAAGATAAATGATTCACAAGTGTTAAATATGACTCTGATAACCTATGGGTTGACACATAATTTCTCATTGCATATTTGACTTTGCTAGTAAGTTTTGGCTCATATGTGGCTTTTGGAATACCTCTTGTGCTACGAGGATGAAGTTCTCTTCGGGATATATCGGACGACAATTGGTTTGGGGATTTGATAAGCTGCTGAGTGCTGGAATGATTGGTCGAATTCTCTTTCGAAACTTCTTCAGTATCAAGCAACTGATCATAAGCCATCGAGCGATCGGGCGTGAGCGATGGCTGTTCTCTGACCTTCTAAGGTGACTGGTCGGGATTAGTCGGGCGACCAATCGCTTCTGGAAGAGATATTGTCGTACTATCGTCAATAGATTAGGTAATTCCTCCCGACCAATTTGTTTGAGGACTTTCAACTGGGTTCATCCTAAAGTTTTTCTGAGCTTTCCGTGTGACATCCCACATCGACTAACGGAGAGGGGGTGATGTGAAGGGAAATTATGAGATTATGTTGGGATTTCTAATGACTAGAATGCATAAGCAATTCAAAATTCATATGCATAAGCAACGGAAGCAATTTATCAAAGCAATTAGTCATGCAAATCCCCTTCAAGAAGCATAGGTTTGTATTTGATGCATCTAAGAAAATTAAGAACAAAGTGAAGGTGTAGTCTTATACCTCTTGATCTAGCTTTTAGACCAAGGATGGACCACCTCCAAGCTTTCTCTTCTTGGAACTCCTTGAGCCTAGCCTCCCTCCTTGCTTGCTCCACCTTGACCAAATGGAACTCCTCTAGGTTCTCCTAGTCCCCAAAATTGAAGACCTCTAAGGATCCACACCCACCAAGTGATGGAATGGATGATGGATCACAAAAGAAAGAGTGAAGTGTAGCTCTCAATTTCTTTGGGTTTGGCCGGCTGTAAAGAGTTAGGAAAGGGAGAGATTTTCTTTTGTTTTGATTGACTTACTCAATCACAAGAGCCATACAAGTTATGGTGTGAGGTATGGTGAAGTTCCACTAGTGAAAGTTTCAATAAACTTTCAATATATAAAAGAAGTGAGTCAACAATTGACTCCACTCACTCTCTCTCATTCATGGCCGGCCAAAAGGGTGTTGAGTGGGCTTTTGGGCTTTTACAATTTCAAGTCATCTTATGCTTGAATAAAAGGCCAAAGAGGTTAGGGCCCAATGGGCCCGGATTAACCCGAACTTATTTCATTAAGCCCAAAGCGATCTTTTATCGCTTCTATGATTTCCTTAGACTTTCTAATTAATCATAACACTCAATTAATCCAAAGGATTATTTCCATCATTCACGTGTTGATCCACCACTATAGTGTATTCGGTGTACAATCGTTTTAGGTTCTAATTAGCAAGGCAGTGAGGTGATTGGTATCAATCCAATTGATTAGTTCCAATCATCAAGTGAATTAAAACTTATTTTAATTCTTTATCTTCTTTGATGATTACTATTTAATCATCTATAAGATCCCACAAGCCATGAGTGACACACTACACATATATCATGGCTACCCAAGCTAATGTAGAAGTTTGTTCGGAGAACCTATTCAATTGGAATTACAATGTAATTCGATCCTTCTCTAACACAATACTCTCAATCACACTACTAGGGTATGGATACATAATGTCAAACCCCTAATGTGAATATTCCATGTTATATGATTCAATTGAGTCGTAAAGGAACAATTTCCATCACTACGCTCACTACTTCGGCCGAAGATTCCCGAATCATATCTTAGAGTATTCTTCCTCTCGTAACGAGGATTAGAGATCCCTTGTTGACCATTCACTTGCCTCCATGGCTAAGTAGCTTAACCCCAACTATGCCGTGGACACCCTCAAGATTGGGGTGACTTTGACATAGTCAAAGATCAAGGACCTAACCACAAGACAACTATGATGTCTCAGGTCAAAGGATTAGTTACATATTCCAATCAATGGAGTTACTTGCTTGACATGTGAGTAGACCTCCATGCAAGTACTCCCTTTCGATTGTATTCAGTGAATTCATTCCCTCAATGAGCACCTACATACTTGTCATAGTGTCATTACACGAATGGCTGAGACTCTCCATCCTTCCCATTTGAAGCTGACATAGTACGTACTGGTCTATGGATTGTCAGTATCCCTCCGACAATCCCATGACCAGGAACATTTTGAACATCATGGTTATGAGAAGAAGGTCTCTACAGTCTAACTTCATTAGATTACTTCTTCCATCAATCCATTGTCCATGGATTCACTATTTGGACATATATCAACTATTGAGATTGTCATAATAAGTGACTTTGCCCTTTTACCGTATTTAGGGTTATCCATATATACAGTAAATGTCCTGAAAAGTTTCTTCCAAAGATTGACTTTCAGGGCATATTTCCAACATGATGTGCCTTATATGTACATGCCCACCTCCATTTAGCTCGAGGCCTTTTGGGAGCTCACTAGTTTCGGATTCCATCGGAACTCTGAAGTTAAGCGAGTTTGGGCTTGAGCAATCCCATGATGGGTGACCCACTGGGAAGTTGCTCGTGAGTTCCCAGAAACAAAACCGTGAGGACGTGGCCCAAAGCAGACAATATCGTGCTACGGTGGAGTCGGTCCGGGATGTGACAGAATGGTATCAGAGCCATTCTGTCATTCGGTACAGATGTGCCGGCAAGGACGCCGGGTTCCCCTTAACTGGGGTGGATTGTGACATGCCACATTGACCAACAGAGAGGGGGTGATGTATCTTATATGTACATGCCCACCTCCATTTAACTCGAGGCCTTTTGGGAGCTCACTGGCTTCGGATTCCATCGGAACTTTGAAGTTAAGCGAGTTTAGGCTTGAGCAATCCCATGATGGGTGACCCACTGGGAAGTTGCTCGTGAGTTCCCAAAAATAAAACCGTGAGGGCGTGGCCCAAAGCGAACAATATCGTGTTACGACAGAGCTGGTCCGGGATGTGACATTCCATCTATTTTGAGTTCAATTACTAAAAATAGGCTTCTATTGATTTATAATGGATTGTTTAAAATGGACCCTGTGTTAATAGTAATTCAACGATGTTTAAAATGGACCCTGTGTTAATAGTAATTCAACGATCTCCCATGTCTCATTCATCTTCTATTGATCTATTTTCGCCCATTGCTGCTTTCCACCTTGGTTCGACAAAGGCTTCATGCACATTGTTAGGAATAGATACAGAAGATAAATGATTAACAAGTGTTAAATATAACTCCAATAACTTATGGGTTGACACATAATTTCTCATGGGATATTTGACTTTGCTAGTAAGTTCCGGCTCATGTGTCGCTTTTGGAATACCTCTCGTGCTACGAGAAGGAAATTCTCTTATGGCTATATCGGACGACGATTGGTTTGAGGATTCGGTAAATTGCTGAGTGCTGGAATGATTGGTCGAATTCTCTGTCGAAACTTACTCAGTATCGGGCGACTTGACACACCCCACCCTCGATACCCACGTGGATACCGAGTTCGGGCGTGCTGGCCGACACTCGTAAGTGACGAAGCCATTAAATGCATGACAACACTTAGTTTAAGCAAATTAAATTACCATAAAGTTGCGGAAATTAATGTCAATATGCACAAGGTTCAGAGCGTACTAATTTGAATCAGCGGAAACAAAATAAAGAATCAAGTTCCTAGAATTTCTATCTATAACAGGGATGGATATTATTAAAGAAACTGAATAAGAAATGGTAAATCCCTACATGGTCGGGAAATAGAATCAGAGCTGCCACTCGGATGCCTCGACTTCACCAGATGCTCTATCACTAGGTCCTGAAGGGGACGCAAAAACAAAAGGTGTGAGTGGACGAAAAATTTTCGAAATACCTTTCTCCTTTCAACATAATAACCCCCTATTTGAAATCCAGTATAATTGTACAATCGTACTACCGTAGTATACGTCAAAATGTAGTTTATAGGTATAACTGGAAACATATATCAATATAAAATCCGTAGATAACAAATCATACTTCCAATAGTCCTTTCATCATATATACCAATAATATAAATATAGGAAAACCAACACAGAGTATACAAGCAATCACCCATGTACGTGTTGAGGAACAGCCTCTCAATCCCCGTACAAGCACTTTACGTTATTCAATTAAATTGTACTCCTAGTACCACACACATGTAAGCACTTGCGCAATAGCGCGTCACACTCGAGTCCTTATGTAATAGGGCCTTTTCCCTAAAAATAAACATAAACATAAGACAAGCTTGCACTAAGGTATTTACCGGACAATACCCCTGGAGTACAGTGCGTGTGACCCAAACATTTGAGACTTGTCCTACGGCCGTGAGACGGTACTACAACGTAATGAAAGCATACCAAGTGTGTTTGAAAACATACATATATATCATGTGTAGGAGTGAAGAATATCATATACTTCATAATTTTCCAAATATTTAATCCTTGTGTAATCGAACATATTCATGCTTAGAAGCCATAAATTAAATATCAATATATCCAATAATATTCATATCTCAAAATCATTCCATAAAATATATATATATATATATATATATATATATATATATATATATTCATGCCTCAAAATCATTTAAAATCATTTAAGATATCAAAACCGTAATCATTGCAAAGCATAGAAATCATTTAATAAACCAAAAGTCTACTCACAGGTGATCGGGAGTGAAATTTCCCTTGGTGTTGCCCTCCTCGAAGTGTGGCGCTGAAGAATTACCTATTTAATATTAGGGGAAAAATTAGAACCTCCCTAATATAAATTAATATAGGCCCTATAGAAAAATATTCCAAAAATAATACTATTTTAGCGAAAACGGGCTCGAAAAACGATTTTCGAGGCCCGAAAACCCAACAGCCGCCGTCCACCGCCGCCGACGCCGCCGCATGCGCCGCCACGCGCCGGGAAACGGGCAGACGCACCGCCACGCACCGGCCACGCGCTGGCACGCGCCGGCACGCACTGGCACATGTCGCCACGCGCCGGCACGTGTCACCATGCACTGGCGCGTGTCGCCACGCGCTGCACGCGCCCTGATGACGTCACCCCACGCGCTGCTGACGTCAGCACCGTTAGTTTTAACGGAATATTTTGACGCCGTCAGGAATATTCCGTTACTGTTGACGGAATATTCCCTCTTCTTCCTCCTCTCGCCGGTCACCGGAGCCGCCGCCTGTGCAGCCGTCCTCCGCCGTCTGGTTCGCCGGAATTTCTGGAAAATTTCCGAATTAATCCCAAAACTTTAAAAATTCATAACTTCTTCGTTCTTTGGCCAAATTCAACGTGCCATATATCAAATTGAAGGTATTGACGAGTAGAATATTTTCATACCAATTTGGGGCCGGAAAAATGGCTGGAGATGGCCTGAAATTGGCCGGAAAGCCTCGGGAAACCCTAATTCCGTTCTCCTTCAAAACTGCACCAAATTCGACGTTCTTTATATCGATTTGAACCTACTCAATGTAATAAATCCAATGGTAATGGTTTCGAGGCTTACCTAAGTCGGGATTGTACAGAAACTTGAATGGCAGTTTGTCATTTTCGTTCCGGCGTCGGTTTGGACGATTGGGCTCGAGTTTGGGGATTCTGAAATCACAGTCTCGTCCACAATGACGAGACGATCGTAATGGTATTGGTCTTGTACGATGGTTCGACGGTTTTGTGATTCGTCCAAAATTTAGGGTTTGGGTGGTTTTTGGCCGAGAAAGAGAAGTGGGAGAGAAAGAGGGAAATCGTGCAGACTGAGTGAAAGAGGGGGTTGGCTGCACAGCAGCCAGCCAAAAACCCTAATTTACTTACGGGTGTGAAAATTACTAAAATGCCCCTACACTTTAAAGCTTCATTAAACATTCGTTTTAACTCCGAATTGAGTTCCGCTTGCGTCCACGCCTTCGTATCGTCGGGTACATCATGAATATGTAAAGAAATAAATTTTCACAAGTCGTCACGAAAAGTCAACAAAAGTCAACATTGACCACTAGGGGTATTTTGGTAATTTCACACAAAATTTGGGACGGGTTGTAACACGACTAGTCATTATCCATCGAGAGACCAGTCATGAGCGAGGGTTGTTTTCTGACCTTCTGAAACAACCAATCAGGATCAGTCGAGCGACCATTCGCGTCTAGCAGAGATATTGTCAGACTGTCGGGCGATTGATCAAGTAATTCCTCACAACAGGTCGACACTATCTTGGGTGTTACTTCATCCACTTCAATCGTTTGACGTTCACCACTTAAATCCAAATTTTCACCACTTGTTTCCAATTTAATAATCGAGTTTTATGGAACTTCATTTACAGGAGCGAATCCATAATCAAGTGTTTGTTATCACTTTGTTTCTCCCCGTGAAGTACAGACTCATCTCCAAAGTACATGGTGGATTCATGGAAGACAACATCCATGGTAACATACATCCTCTGAGGAGGGGGATGATAACACCGGTAACTTTTCTGATTAGCGGCATATCCTAGGAATACACATCGAAGAGCTCGAGATTCAAGTTTGTTTAGTTGATGCGGATAAAGATGAGCAAACGAAGTACAACCAAACACATGTGGAGGAAGGTTGGTTGAGGCTGACCCTTGAATAAGATCGATGAGGACTACATGAAGGGTGCAAAAATCCAATGTACTAGAGGGAACCTGGTTGATCAATTCAATGAAAGAAGTTGAGGTTCCACCATAAAACCAATTGACAATATGAGGAATAACCCAATTACTTATAAGCACATGCAATGTCCCTTCTTTCCCCAATGTGGGATTAACACTCTCAACATGCCCCCTCACGTGTGGCAAATTTTCAAGCCTAGCACGTGGGCAACACGAATCAGGTGACGTGGAGCGCGTGTGGCCGTTGGGCTTCACACATGAGACAACCTGCTCTAATACCAACTTAGAATTCGTGAATGATTTTAATCTTATTCTTCTCACTTGAAAGAAATACATATAGATGTACAATCCTAATCACAATTAATCCAAAAAACCTATTAAAAAAATAAAACCTTTATATAATCAATTACAATATTTACATTCCTATTCTAACATAAATTAATGTCCTTTAAGTTAAAATGTGATTTGCTTGAAGAGTTATTTGTCTCCTTTTCAGCACGAATTCAATATTAGACACAAAAGGTGTGCCAAGTTAGTTGTGTCTTTGTCGAAAAAAATAATTAAGAGTCGTGAAGGCATAAATATTTCTACCTATCTTTGACATATGTGACAATACCTAACATGCACATTTGATATTTGGTCCAGAACTAACGAAAACGAGTTCTTTCATATTTCTACACAGTATTGGTTAGGCCTATATGAAATAATTATTTAAAACCTAGCTAGCTAGCTTTTCTAGAAATCTCTAAACTAATGAGCTCTTTATTATACATATTCTAAATGTAGGTTAATTTGAGCAAGTGCTTTGTGTTAAGCATTCCTTACTACACACTAGAGAACTCCTCATAGCCATATCTAGCCATATTAGACTCAAAGTCATAGCTAGCTTATTAGCTAGGTCAATCAAATTAATTTATGAATTGTGATGTATGGTGTGGGTTTAATGGTGGTTTTACAGATATTTGGTCTCCATAACTTAATTATATACGTACGAATTTATTCCTGATCAGCTGTTGATCATATAGCTAGCCAATATTCTTTCTTGTATATATTTTTATATATTATATATCTATATATTATAATGTAGCGTTTAATTACTGATCGATGATCACCAGACCTAATTCCTTCAGCACCATGAAATAAAAACAGCATAAGCATAATTCACATGCACTTGACACATTGTGCATGGGCTGGCCTGCCCTGTTAATCGTAGAAAATCCTCATGAATAAGAAAATCCGAGAATGTTATACTGCGTTTAGGCAGTAACTAAAATATCTTCAATTGTTTGCATGAAGTGGGGCACAAAATCTGTTGCATGCATGTGTATACTAGTGGACATAAAATATGCATGTGTCTAGGGCATCATTTAGAATTTCGCCCTAAATTTAAAAAACATCAGGACCGGCACTAATCCGTGTGTACGTACGTGCGTGTTTTTTTTTTTTTCCAGACATATATATATATATATTCAATAAATATATACTATATATTCAAGTAATATATTGTGTATATTTGTTAGCTCGTTGTGTGATAATAATATTTAAGAATAACCACATTGCGTAGGGGAGATATGACCAAAATATTAATGTATGCTTCGGAGAGGATCATAGAAAACATTTTGGATTGGACTCAACAATCAGATTCTCAAGTTTAAGTCCTCAAATTAATATTAATTAGATCATAATTATAATTTGAACATTGTAAAGAAAAAAAACAAGAAGATAAACAACATTCTGACTCGTGATGTCGAAACACTTTCACAATATTTATTGTCTGTTGTCACATCGTAGCCAAAATTGGAAGATTAATGTTAAGACTTGTAGTCCATATTTTTGGTAGATTTTTATAATTTTGACCACTCAAATGGGGTTCATTAATCGTCTGATTGCTGGATGGTTTAAGTCTATCAACAAAACCAAAAAAAAAGTCAAATTTCTCTTTTGCTCAGAGAAGATTTGATTGATGATCACAACAACCGAGTCGGAGAAGAAAAAGATGCCTAAATTACACTAATACAAGAAGATGTTATTATAATTCTGGAAGTGTCCATGAGAATGCAAGTACAAGAAATCTTATCTTTCCTCTCTCTCTTTCTTTCTTTTGCGTTCATTTCTTTTTCCTATTTTGTTGGGACCCGGCTGCTTGAGGGGCCGGCTGTGTTCAGTCTTGCGCCAATTGAAGAAAAAAAATTGCAAAAGAGAAATTAGGGAATTTGGGGGTTGGGGGTTGGGTCCCACCTCATATTCTATGCTAATATACGGCGTGGGCTGCTGAATAAGTGCCAAACTTACCGAAGGAGACAAAATGGAATGTATTCCTCAATTTATTCTATTCTTTTGCCTGCATTCATTTGGAAAATCTCCATGCACGCACACAGCACACTCCAAGCAGGCAGGCAGGCAGGCAGGCAGGGAGGGACAACCGGACTAGGGAGGACCGGAGGAACATCTCAATATCTCTAGCTGGCTAAGTGCTCCAGTCAACAGAATCTTCCTCTCCAAAATTCTCCAGAAATAATTACCAGTACTTGTTTAATCTGGAGAGCCCACTTAGTAAGCAGTAAAAGTATACATATAACATAGTGATTCATCACGCAGCCAAGTAATAGTATTTATGCAATAATATTATGCACGTTGACAACTGAAGAAACAACTCCTCTCCAAGTGGCGATCGAGTTGTCGCTTTCCATCCCTAGCTATATATCCTCTCGTTCCCTAAAAATAACGCGCGCGCGCACAAACAAAAACGACCCCAAGACCAAGAGTAGTCAAGAGCAGTCAAGAGCAGTCAAGACCAATGACCATGGTGAAGGATTAGGACAAGTATCTATACTAAAGATATGGAAATTCTAAGAATCTTCCGGTTGAGGACTTGAGGGTGCGGGGGGGCCTCTGAAAGCCATAAGTAGTAATATCTAATATAGTGGACTTGGGATTCCCCTCATCTCTAAAATGAGGGAATCAGATTCCCATAGAAAAAAGAAATGGTGGATGATCAATATATTCTGGTATACACGTACCTAAATCATCTAATATATAATACAAAGCATTGTGATTTACATATAATTAAGGGGAGTGATTAAGTTACTTGTACGTAGTATGTTGCTGTGCTGCATAGAGGAATTTAAATGCGGTACATATATACATGGATGGGTCCACAATACTAAGAGTTCAAATCTTCTCCACCCAAATGGTGTGTGGCCTCTCTTAGAGTTTGACACATGTCCATTACTAATTTCATTCTTAAATGTTGTTAACTCACTTAAAAACACACAAAAAATAAAATAGAACGTGAAAACCCAGAAGCCCATCCGTCCTCGCCCACTTCTACTCAACGCCGACCACCACCATGGCACCTCACGACCATCCCTTTCCTCCTCCTCACTGAGAATCTCACCTTCTCCCAGATCCCCGACACTAGACTTGACAATTTCATGCACGATCCGTTAATCCGACACAAAATAACACGAAAAAAATAAGGTTTCAGGTCGGGACTTAACGGGTCGGGTTGTTATCGGGTAAACCCGTTAAGATAACGAGTTGGTCCACATCTACCTGCGGGGAACATGTTTCAACCCGTTAAGAGAAAGGTTATATTGGTAATTTAAAATAGTAAAAGAAAACCCTAGATTGCTCTCTCTCTCTCTCTCTCTCTCTCTCTCTCTCTCTCTCTCTCTCTCCATGAGAATGCAAGTACAAAATCACATCTTTTCCTCTCTCTTTCTTTCTTTTGCGTTCATTTCTTTTCCTATTTTGTTGGGACCCGGCTGCTTGAGGAGCCGGCTGTGTTCAGTCTCTTGCGCCAATTGAGAAGAAAAAAATTGCAAAAGAAGAAATTAGAGAATTTGGGGGTTGAGGTTGGGTCCCACCTCATATTCTATGCTAATATATACGGCGTGGGCTGCTGAATAAGTGCCAAACTCCGAAGGAGACAAAATGGAATGTATTCCTCAATTTATTCTATTCTTTTGCCTGCATTCATTTGAAAATCTCACATGCACGCACACAGCACACTCCAAGCAGGCAGGCAGGCAGGGAGGGACAACCGGACTAGGAGGACCGGAGGAACATCTCAATATCTCTAGCTGGCTAAAAGTGCTCCAGTCAACAGAATCTTCCTCTCCAAAATTCTCCAGAAATAATTACCAGTACTTGTTTAATCTGGAGAGCCCATAAGTAAGCTTATTAAAAATATACATATAACATAGTGATTCATCACGCAACCAGTAAATAGTATTTATGCAATAATAATATTATGCACGTTGACAACTGAAGAAACAACTCTCCTCTCCAAGTGGCGATCGAGTTGTCGCTTTCCATCTAGCTATATATCCTCGTTCCCTAAAAATAACGCGCGCACAAACTAAAAAACGACCCCAAGACCAAAGAGTAGTCCAAGAGCAGTCAAGACCAATGACATGGTGAAGGATTAGGACAAGTATCTATACTAAAGATAGCAAATTCTAAGAATCTTCCGGTTGAGGACTTGAGGTGCGGGGAGCCTCTGAAAGCCATAAGAAGTAGTAATATCTAATATAGTGGACTTGGGATTCCCCTCATCTCTAAAATGAGGGAATCAGATTCCCATAGAAAAAAGAAATGGTGGATGATCAATATATTCTGGTATGCACGTACCTAAAATCATCTAATATATAATACAAAGCATTGTGATTTACATATAATTAAAAGGGGAGTGATTAAGTTACTTGTACGTAGTATGTTGCTGTGCTGCATGAGGAGGAATTTAAATGCGAGTATATATACATGGATAGGTCCACAATACTAAGAGTTCAAATCTTCTCCACCCAAATGGTGTGTGGCCTCTCTTAGAGTTTGACTGTAATCCATTACTAATTTTACAAATTCTTAAATGTTGTTAACTCACTTAAAAACACACAAAAATAAAATAGAACGTGAAAACCAGAAGCCCATCCGTCCTCGCCCACTTTCTACTCAACGCCGACCACCACCATGGCACCTCACGACCATCCCTTTCCTCCTCCTCACTGAGAATCTCACTGTTCTCCCAGATCCCCGACACTAGACTTGACAATTTCATGCACGATTCGTTAATCCGACACAAAAATGACACGAGAAAAAAATAAGGTTTGAATTAGGGACTTAATAAGTCCGGGTTGTTGCTCAGGTAAACCCACGTTAAGATATGAGGATTGGTCCCACATCTACCTACGAGAGAGACATGTTTCAGCTCCGTTAAAGAGAAGAAGGTTATATCTCTCTCTCTCTCTCTCTCTCTCTCTCTCTCTCTCTCTCTCTCTCTCTCGTAAACTCGTTTACCTCCCCACATCATTCACATCACCTTTCTCACTCTCAGGCTCTCTCGCCAATGTTCCAATTCAATTTTCCTTAATGATTGATGAAAAAATGAAAAGGTTTTGTTGTCAAACAAACATCATGCAAGTTTTGAATATGATGGCAAAGTTCTTACTTTTGAGAAAGACTCCAAAAAATTTGTTTTGTTGTAACAAATTAATGTATTTTCATTAAGTTCTTTTTGGGTATGTAATGTTTGAAAGACAAATATATAATACTTAACGAAATGTTAATGTTTTTTTCTATTAATTTAGTATCAATTTTTTTCATTTGATTATTATTTTAAAAAATATATTGTTATTAATGGGTGAAACAAACCGGGTCGGGTAAACTGTTATTTTTAACAGGTCGGGTTTGTGTTTGAGTTTTTAAACCCATTAAGATAACAAGTTTGACACGACACGATCCGTTAAGATAACTGGTATGACATGAACATGGCAAACACGACCCATTTGCCAGGTCTACCCGACATCACCAAACCCAAACCCACTCAATAATGGCCCACCAAATCCGAATTCGGATCCTTAACCCCCAACGACTTTGCCAACGATCTGTTGGAGCACCACAATTTCATCCTCATCATCTGTATCACTGGCCAAGACGACTCCTGCCTCACCAAATTCCTCCTCAATAAAAGAGATGACAATCTTCCAACTTAAACACCCAACGCATTACCATTGCACATTGATGTTTCCTTTTGAAAACTCGATACATCACCGATGTCGTCGCCACCGGATCTATCGTTCGTCTACAATGTTGAGATGTGTAAACATCGGAGCTCTGCTTTTCAATTTGATTATTGGAAGGGTGAGTGAGAGGAGAAGGAGAGTGATGGATGGTGCAGTACGATAGTGGGGACGTCTAGGTTCTTCATGTTCAATTTTTGTTTTTTGTTTTTGTGTCTTAAGTGAGTTAACGGTGTTTAAAAGTGAAATTAGTGGTGAACATGTGTCAAACTCTGAGAGAGGCCACACACCATTTGGGTGCAGTAGATTTGAACTCTAATAATAGGGTAAATTACATTTTGCACCCTCAAGTTTGGGTGCAATTGCAATATCCTACATCATCCTTAAAACATTGCAATGTCATACACAAACTTGTATTTTAGTTGCAATTGTCATACATCCGTTAGTCAAACCGTCGATTTGACCGTTAAATGATGGTGTGGCAACTACGGATCTCACTATTTTGCTAATGTGGCTGTTACAAATATACCACATAGGAAAAAAAAATTAAAGTTGTAATTCTTTTACAAATGTTAATTTAAGAAAAAAAAATTTTTAATTCTAATTTTCTTTTTGCTCGTAGTTGCCACATCATCATTTAACGGTCAAACATTGCAATGTTTTAAAGATAATGTATAAAGTTGCAATTAGACCCAAACTTGAAGTTGCAAAATGTAATTTACCCTAATAATAATTGGCATAAAAAAGGAACGGAAAAAGTCGCTGGCTGTGGCTGTGAATATTGGATTGGTGGGTTGATGAGTTAGTTTTCACTTGAGATTCTTCTATGCCATATCATATTGCCATGCCATTCCCCTCATATCATTCATACCCCACAAACCAATTTTGCTTGCTTTATAAAAGCCATCTTCACCACACCCTTTGGTTTGTGAGAAATACACAGATATATATCCCGGAGAGAAGAAGAAGAAGAAAGAGAGATTAGGTTTTGATTGTTGAAGGCAGAAGAATATTTTATATACATACAATGATGTACCATCATCAGCAGCAGCACCACCACCACCACCATCAAAACCAGCACCAACACCACCACCAGCACCAAGGAAAGAACATCATCCACTCTTCTTCTGCTGCTTCAAGCAGAATATCGATGCCCAACATCCCTTCTGAAAGGCATTTGTTTCTACAGCAAGCTAGTGATCAAAATAGCCCTGCAGGAGATTCAGGCCTTGTCCTGTCAACTGATGCCAAGCCAAGACTCAAATGGACCCCCGATCTCCACGAGCGATTTATCGAAGCAGTTAACCAGCTTGGAGGAGCAGACAGTGAGTACTACTCTATATATATAAACTCTCCTTAGCTAGCTCCCAGCTGAGAGCTGAGCTGATCATTATTAATTCCAATTAACTAATTAATGTTATGATGATTTCCAATGTTATGCAGAGGCTACTCCAAAAACAGTTATGAAACTTATGGGGATTCCAGGCCTTACATTATACCACTTAAAGAGTCATCTTCAGGTACTTTATTTCAATGTTTTTCTAACACCATGAAGTTTAATTAATTTCAAAATCTCCAGTTATAGTTCTAATTAGATCGCAATTAATTTTCCATTTTAAAAATAAAAATGCAACAATCAAGTATTAGTTTCATTTTCTTCATCTCCAAGCAACAAAGTGAAACTAATTTTAAGCCAGCCATTATAATTGAAATCAATTTTAAGCCAGTCATTTTTTTTTCTTTTTGTCAAACAGAAGTACAGGCTTAGCAAGAATCTGCATGGAGGACATGTTACTAGTGGCCCCACCAAAATTGGTAAGCAAAGAAGACTAATCATTTGTTCAATTCTTTTGATTTAGGCGCGGTCAACATATCAAATTTTTGTTTCAATCCAGCGTTAATGTAATTTTAATTTATATTTAATTTGTGCATTTATTTTTTATTTGTATGATTATTTTCTCTTTCATGATAAATATGAAATTAAATTAAAAAATTCTTAATTATATACAATTATTTATCTAAGATACTAATATCTAAAACACTTTTTTTTGTTGAATTAATATATAATATACAATTTTGTATCTATGAAAAAGATTTACTTAACATCTTCATTTACCTATGATATTACGAGAGATACGAAACAATTATACATATGAAAATATCACTAGCTATCTACTTTCAATAAAGATACCAAAACAATTACATACCTAGAGCAAAGATATATAAACAAAATTAAGAGTTATCATCATAACAAATTCTAAAACATGTCGAGGCAAAAGGAATATATATTACATGTAGTTAAGTTTATCACCATGGCAAATTTCAATACAAATGATTTCTCCATATAAGATAGAATAACACGAACAAAAAGGAATAAAATAGAGTTGAATAAGATGAATCATGGTATAATGGTGCTTTTATTTTCAATGTGTTTGACAAATTACAAATAACAAATTCAAACCAAACAATACAAAATGAAAATAATATATACAATAATGAAAAGTAAATTAAGAAAAATGGTATTAATATTGCGTGGTTTCCATGCATTGCTATCAAATGGGCAAAATAGGTATGATGTAAAAAATTAAAATACTCAGCCTAAAAATTAGCTAACTCATCAATCTAATATGGAAAGTAAATTGGGGTAGTAATATAGTCAGTGGGTTTAAATTGAAGAAATATTAGGGTTTTTGCTAACAAATGCTTATGGTTTTGGGTTTATATCGAACTTTCTAATTTAATATTATTAATTTGGACCATGATATTGTATAGGTGCAGGTGCAGTTCCAGTTGCAGTGGCAGGAGAAAGATTAATATCTGAAGCAAATGGAAGTCAGATGAGCAATACGAGCATTGGCATTGCACCCCAATCAAACAAGTAAGCTAGCTAACTGGCTGCTGCTCATTTACTCACTTGATCATCTGTTAATTGCCTATTTGTTCATTTATTTATCATCTTATAAACTATGTATGAGAGTTAGGCTCACAATGGCAATTCGTAATTAATTCCAGAGGCTTACATATAAGTGAAACACTACAGATGCAAATTGAAGTCCAGAGAAGGCTACATGAGCAGCTTGAGGTGAGGCATCTGCACTTGGTATCACTCAGTAGAGCAAAAACACGTTCCCGATATAACAGCATTCTTCTGACAATTTGTTCCGATCGAAAACCAGGTTCAGCGGCACTTGCAACTTCGTATAGAGGCTCAAGGAAAATACCTACAGTCTGTGCTGGAGAAAGCCCAGGAGACACTAGGAAGACAAAACTTAGGTACAGTGGGACTTGAAGCTGCCAAAGTTCAACTCTCTGAGCTGATGTCCAAAGTATCCACCCAATGCTTCAACTCTGCCTTCACAGAGCTGAAAGAATTACAGGGATTGTGCCCTCAGGAAACGCAAACGAACCAACAGCCCACTGATTGCTCAATGGACAGCTGCCTAACTTCCTGCGAAGGATCGAAAAAGGACCAAGATCAGATGCACAACAGTGGAGTGCCTCTAAGACCTAATCACAACGGCAGGGCAGCGGCAGTCGTGGAACAAAAGGAAATAGCACAAGATCAGCCTCCAATGCTCCAAAATACTAGTCAACTTAGTTGGTGTGATGATCTGAAAGAGATCAACATGTTTCTTTCCTCCAGAAATAAGGATGTAGAAAAAAGAATGTTCCCTGCCGCAGAAACAAGGTCTAGTGACTTATCCATGAGCATTGGACTACAAGGAGAAAGATGGAATATCGATAGCATAGGAAGAGACTCAGATGGCAGCTTTCTAGGCCGTACGAACAGCAGCAGGGCCGATTCAGCTAAAGTCGAGGGTGCGAAAGTTTCTCAAGGATATAGATCATCAGTGCCTTACTTTGCAGCAAAACTAGACCTAAATGCTCATGATGATAATGATGCTTCTTCAAGTTGCAGACAGTTTGACTTGAATGGCTTCAGCTGGAGCTAAGTAGGCTTACAGTAGGTGAATCAAAGGGATAAAAACACTGCAACTTTCAGCTTCATACCGAAGGATAGACGGAGCATGATAGCATGCTCCGAACGAATTGTTCCATCGAGCTGAAAGGAACAAGTTGCAGGACAAAGATATTCACCTAGCTATTAGTTACATAACAAGTGGCTCAGGCAAGCAGGATGTAATATCTTTATATATGATTGAGAGTTCCAGGACTAGAAAGCAGAATGTCTTGAATCTTGATCTCGCGTTCGTTCAGTAAGCTCTTCTTATATATGTTGATGTTCATCCACCCACTCTCCCTGCACCTGCAGGCTGCAGCATCAAGATGCATGGCCAATGCAAATTTAACTAATTAAAACATACATTCTGCATCAACACACAATTAGTAATTAATCAAATTCACTGTTTAACATATACAACTGAAATTGACCAAATTGAGCTAGCTAGGAGGACTATGCATGTATTCACTACACATGATATATACTTGTTATCACTTTTGTATCTAAAACTCTTGCAATTAAGTCATCAGTACAAATTATATATATGTGAAGGAAGGAATGTGTGTGAGGGAATATATACCAAGTCTTTGTTAAATCCTTTCATCGTCTACTCTCAACAACTCGCTGCTCAGTATTGTGTGTATCGATCGGTTGGCTTGACTAACTGTATCTGTATCTGTATCTGTATGTATAGAAATGCATGGTGATGGTAGTATTGAGCAGGGCTTAAAATGATTGGGGTTTGATTTGTTGTTTATATTGACTGATTAATGCTCGATTAGTGTTCAATCCACTACTTTGGGCTCAAATTAACTCTCTACACGCTACATCAGTAAACAAAAGCAGCAATTTAACTAAGTAAAACTCCACGACTTGGGGACAAATCTTTGGCACTTTGTCAGTTACATAGGCATTGGGCTTGCGAGTCTTTTAACTAAAATTAAATGACAACCACCTTATGTATGACATACTTGTTTTGGTCGAGCGAGAAGAATGTCTCACTTGTTTTTTCAATGAGGATTGTGTCCGACTTGACTTCAATCTTGAATAACTGTTTTTGTATATATATGAGATTTTGTTTTTTACATGCCAGAAAGCTCTTTGGCAATCTCAATCCTATATTCTGATGCTTGGATTCCCGCCCAACTCTTTTGAGCCGGGGGCAGGATACTCCAATTCCAATTCAAATTGCTTGCTAAGGGTAGAGCAAAGTAAGTACTAATTGCAATGTTTTATGCAACCAATTATGATTATTTCGTGTCAAATGGACCTAAAATCGATATTTTTGCCTTTTAAATAGACAAAATTGATGGAGGAAGACTAAATGTAACGCATGATGACCAAATTCAAGGATCAAAATGCCAATCGGAGTATAATTCAGTATTAATTCCGAGCATGTCGACGAAACATTAGCAAGATACTTAGCAATTCTTTTGTTTCTTTTTCCCTGTAATTCTGGTACGTACAAAACATGTGTGCAGCTTGGATTGGATTGGATTGGGCCTCTGGTCGCATTGGTCTTTTTGCTAATGCACCAACCACTGCTGCGTCTAGTCTTTTAACATATTCTTCGTTTGTATTTTATTTTTGGAAGAATTATTAATTCTTTGTTTAGAACGCATCTGAAATTCCAACCAAAAAAACAAAAAAGAACGCATCTGAAATATCGTGAGAAGGACGCCACTGCCAAACAAACTGCCGTTGAAAATTGAAAGCAGACGGCCAGTCTCCGTCTCCAAACAAACCCCAGTTCCCCAACCCTCTCAAAATCTTCCATATCTCTCTGAAACAAGCGAAGAAGAAGAAGAGGAAGCTTCGAGAAGGCACGCAATTGCCGATACAGAAGAAACGTAAACGACAAGTGATTTGATTTTCAATTTTGGAAGATCGGCCTCTGTCTGTGTCCGTGTTTGTGTTTGTGGTGTCGGTGTCGGTGGAGATGGAGGTGCCGAGCTCATGGGACGCGCTTCGCAAACAGGTACTCCTTTTTCCTCGTCAATTCTGTTTGATTGGTGAGAAAGTGTGGCAGAATTTATATGAAAATTTCAACTTTCTCGGGTGACTGACGAATTCCTGAATTCTGTTTGGTTTGCCTTAGATATTAGATGATTCGATATCGGCTTTGAATTCTTCTTTTTGTTCAAATTGTCGGTAGGTTGAGGTTGTATTTTATTTATGAGATCAGCTTTCGTTTTTTTCTTCTAAATTTTATAGTCAATTACTGGATTTGTTTGTGATTGATGAATTTAATTGATAAATTCGCTTTGTTCTAGCAAGTAGCAACAAATTGTTAAATTTTAGCTTCGATCGGAACTGTAATTGCTGGGTGGAGAAATTTGATTAAAGAAAAGAATATGGAAAGGTGAAGACTTGTATTTGAATCATACTCAATTGCCCCTGGTAACTAGTTCTATTTTGTTAATAAAAACGAATTAAAACAAATTCTAGGTAATTGTTTCAAATCGGATTTTATTGGGAGATTAGGGTACTTTAGCAAGCCCTAGAGAAAATTTAACTTCAACTAGCAATTTTGAATAAAGCCCCATTGTTGTATGGGACTCAAAGTTCCTATAGCATTCCTCTTCTGCCACCTGTGTCATTACTTAAATCAGAACTACGATTCCTCTTCTCGACGTTTTCTCTCGGCATATGACAATTCAAAATAATGATTTTCCTCTATGGAGATCATATAAACATCTTCCTCAAAGCATAGGCCCAAAATGGAAAAAGCTACTATAATACGAGCCTTTGAATGCCAAACAGACCTAGAAAGCCAACACCCTCCCCTTCTCTAAAACCCTGGTAGTAAGGTCTAACATGAAATCACTACTATGATTCCACCACCACCTCAATATTCAATCTTGCACACTTAAACGAAAATAGAAGATCAGTGAATGTGAGCATCATCCTGACGCGTAATGATGTAATCCTCAGTTAAAGAATATTAAATATGTGCAATTTGAAAAAGTCCCGGAATATGATAAAAGAACAAGGTTCAACTGTGGTAACTAAATCTATTCATCCAGGGATTGATTACTATTAAGCTTGTCTCATCTAAATCACAATACTATTTTCAAGAATGCTAAAGACTTCGTGATGAAAATTTCAAGATCCGGTTTGTGCATCTCTTCTTTTCTTATATGTTTCTTGAACTTCTGAATTTTACTCCCTTATTGTATTGAAAGGTTGAACATTTTGCTATCGCAAAGATACTAGTATTAGGTGAAGCACGAATTTTCACTTGGCTTTCTGAGTCCCAGTGTCACATTTTGAGCATGGATTTTGAAATTTTGGTTTAAGCTACTGATTTTCTGAATCTTTTAAGCGAAGGTGCTTCAGTAAGACAACTAGTTTGTTTACATATCATATATATAATCACATTGGCTCAATCTAAATGGAAATATTAATTTCCGTTTGTCTGTAAAGTGCATGATCGTGGATGTGTGATGCTACTTGTTTTCATTTGTTTCCTCTTCCATGCAGTTCCCTTCATACTAAATCTGGATAGCTGGGAACTTTGCTTTCTTAAAATGATTTTTTTTATCTCTCTGTAATTGCAGGCAAGGAAACTTGAAGCTCAGTTGGATGAACAGATGAATTCTTATCGTAAGTTTGTCTCTGCAAAGGGTTCTGGAAAAGTTGGTACTGCCGAGAATGATCTTGAATCTGGGATAGATCGACTATTGAAGCAACTCCAACAAGTAAATTCACAAATGCAAGCATGGGTATCATCAGGAGGATCAGAAATGGTTTCTCATACCTTGACTAGACATCAAGAAATTTGCCAAGATCTCACTCAGGTATTCTGGCAATCTGGTCTCTTAAATATGCTAAAGGTGAACAAGGGATGGCAGTTTTTATTTTTTTAACCCATATGTAGTTAAGGTGTCTTGAATGTGCTTTGGGTTGCTCCATAGTCCAACTTGCTTGGATGACATGTGTTCTATGAGCTCTCATGCCACCTTATAATTCTCTTGAAGGTCAAGACCCCTATGTTTTTAAGAAGAAATTTGTATTACAGATCATTATCCAATTCCTTGTTTTTCATTTTTCATTAGTGTTCCAAGCTCTCTCTGAAGTTGAAATTGAGAGTTTGATCAGTCAAAATATGGATGATCATCTGAGCTGTGCTCTACTCTAAGTTACAGATCTATTGTTACTATTCTTTTTCCAGCAAGATACCTTCAGATTTGGCCTCATGCTATATGCTGGTGAAGTAACTAAAATCTTCAATTCTGTTCAAATTTTTTGTACATTCGTTGAATCATTTGTGCAGTCTGCTATAAAACATATAATTCCTAAGATTGAACCCAGCAGATTTCAACTTTTTGTTAGACATGATTGAAGTGCAGGAGTTCTATCGTCTCCGCAACAGCCTTAGAGCTAAGCAAGAGCATGCTTCACTCCTTGAGGATTTTAGGGAGTTTGATCGAACAAGAGTAGACTTGGAAGATGGTGTTGGCTCTGCAGAAAACGCTCTCCTGAAAGAGCACGCTGCTGTTAGCCGAAGTACAGGACAGGTACGCAAATTAAAGTGACACAAATTTTAATCCGTACAGATTGTGCTGGGTGGTGATGTGTTTTATTAGGACCCAGTCCTCTCCCACATGACATTGGTTGAGTAAAACAGAATTAATGATTATTTTAGTAAAAATTAAAGATATATATCATATGGCTTTGACAGAAGAGAAATGGGATCTGCATGCAGCTTTTGTTTGCCTTCATAGTTAGGAAGTGAAACAGAATCATTGTACATGGTAGCACTTCTCTTAGCTGATGATGGTTTAGAGTCCTTGGTCAGGCGTTTTGATTTATTTACATCCCTTTTCTGTGGAAGCATTCAAATTGTGATTTATATTAAATTCCCAAATTTATTCTGTTGCTGCAGGTGGATACTGTGATCTCTCAAGCTCAAGCAACCCTCGGTGCACTTGTCCTTCAACGCTCCACTTTTGGTGGTATTAATTCAAAGCTCAGCAATATTGGCAGCCGCCTTCCAACGGTATAAAACCAGTAATTGTGGTCCTTGACGGTTTAGTTATTTTTTGGTGTTACATAGGCCCCTCAGGAAATGGAATCAAATGTTTCTCTTGTATTCTATGAGTAAGAGTTGATGCACGCAACAGGTTAATTGCAGAAAAGTATTTCACCACTACAAAGTTCACTGAATTTTTTGATGCCAAAACTAGATTTGATGAATCCTAAAAGTGGTCCGAAATTCTAGTGTAATAAAAAGATGACTTATTTGAAGGGCAATGGAAAAATGAAGTAAAAAAATTATGGATTTGAATCCCTTGAAATGTGTAAATCTGTCATCTTATTATGGTCTCTACTCGTTAGTTCTCTTGATTGACATTCAAAGATATGATGGTGCAGGTAAATCAAATGCTGTCTGCTATAAAGCGTAAAAAGTCTATGGATACCATCATTCTTTCTCTTGTCGCGTCTGTATGCACATTTCTCATATTTATCTACTGGTTGTCAAAGTGAGGATCTACGAGGATCAGGCATTTGTGTGGGGCACCATCTGTAAGTGAGGAAGAGAAACAGATACCATTTTTTTCTTTTAAGTTTTCTCGAACGAAACTGTATTACTGGAAGTGATTTGTTTCATAGGAGTACAAAATACAATGGATGCAGGCATTCGGTGCTATTTCATGTTGCTTCCTTGAGCTTGAGTGTCAATTCCATGCTATTCCACCAGCGTCTTATGTAAGTGATGACTTGATGTATTAATACATAGTTTTATGCATAACCGATCAAAAGAGATGGAAACATAGTTAGCTGTATGAACTTTCGTTAAATATTACAAGTGAAAATTTCTTTTAAAGTTATAGGGAAAATTCCATACTACGAGCATTGGATGGCGTGGATTGGTTTGGATGATGTGGTCCGGTGAATCCAAACCATCCAATGCTCACCCTGCGATATTATTAAGTAGCCTTTTATCCATTATTCCATATGGCTGGCTCTTTTTCTTTGCCGCCTTGTGTTTATCCCGTTTGTGAGGCAGGCAGGCAGGCGGCCTTGGCTCCAAACTAACACACACAGAAATACCAATACTTGGACCAATATTATATGAAAAAACTAAACATGTATTTGGATGCAAATTTGAATCATTTTGTACAATTGTGTGCTTCTAAACTTGAAACGATTAACGCACATTACAACCAAAAGACACAACAACAAAGAACCTCTATAACATGCTTTTACTGAAGTCTGAAAATATCACATCAAACAGCAACGGCAGCTTGTATACCAAAACCCAGGGCAGGCTGAATTCTGGGAGCAACGGCACCGCTTGCGTGGTATTCTGCACTCCGTTTTAAGAAACACACGCCATATGTGTGGCCTAAAGCTGAGTTAACCAACTTTACCTTCACATGACCCCGTTTTGTTGGTTGTGGCTGCGCTACGAAGGGATGAGACA
The DNA here is from genome assembly GCA_018257905.1 of Gillenia trifoliata. Lineage (NCBI taxonomy): Eukaryota > Viridiplantae > Streptophyta > Magnoliopsida > Rosales > Rosaceae > Gillenia > Gillenia trifoliata. Next base: position 29,219,661 of record CM031084.1, on the reverse strand, counting down.
AGAGCTCTTCAGCAGTTAATCGTTTCCGAGGTTTCATGGCAAGGCAACTCTTGAGAAAATCCATGGCCATACATGAGATTCCAGCAGGAATTTTGGAACTACGCAGATGATCCAACATCTTCACGTCGTAGGAATCGACAAGATCATTACAACCTGGCTTCAATTCCCAGGGCGACTTGCCCGCTAGCATCTCAAACACTATACAACCAAGGGACCATATATCAGAGGACTCATCTTGCTTCTCATCTTTAAAAGCTTCTGGGGATAGATACCAAGGAGTGCCTCTCCATCCACTATATTTCTCCTTGCTTCTCTTTGCCAATCCGAAATCTGCAATCTTGGCTACAAAACCAGAACTAGAACAAGTTGTAGCGACAGGCACAAGCAAGATATTCTCGGGCTTTAGATCGCAGTGAACATAACCACACTTGTGGACATGTTTAAGCCCTTCAAGAATCGACCTTGTATACTTTTTAACCTCAGCTTCAGGCAATCCATGACCATTGGATCGTTGGATGAGACCATCAAGGGTTCCTCCTGCGGCAAATTCTAACAACAAGTTGTAGACCTTGTGACCCTTGTCAGTGGTTGTGCTCTCCTCGCCAAAGCGCTCGATAATGGAAGGGCAGCCCTTAATCTCAAAGAGAACTGCAGCCTCGTGCTGAATGGACTCCGAAGCGGAGAGCTCTGCGGATTTCACGGCCATAACTGCAGGCAAATTACCAGTTAACAGACCCCTTCTTCGTTTATTTGGAGTAGCAAGAAAAACAGAAGCAAAGCTACCTTGTCCAATCAAGGCTCCTCTCAACCAGCGCTCTCCATGATTCCACATGCTCTGAGTCTGACTTTCTCCTCCTAATTCTTCTTCGGCCTTTCTTTTCGTCATTCGAACAATCTAATCAGTTGTTTGCTTTCTTCACAAGATAATAAGCTACGATAATCAGCAAGTAATTATTCTGAAGAAATTAGCGACTGGAATTGCCAGATCCGAAACCCTAATTAACAATCACAGTTTTACTAGGAATTGGATATTTCAATTTACCAAAACAGAATTCTGAATCAAATAGGAAAATCATACGAAACCCTAAACCCTGAATTATAAAATAGAAACCCAAAATATTTCATAAAAAATAAAAAAATCAAACTTCAAACGTATCTGAGTCGACCGTTGCGGAGGGCTCGTATTTCTCTGCACGGAATGGGCAGCGACAGAGGAAGCGAGAACAGGCGGCCGACACTGGAGACGACGTCGTCGCTTTGGAGGAAAGGGAATCGACCACGTGGAAGAATGGAATACCAGAGACTAGAGAATTGATGTTGAGGAAAAAGAAAGAGGAGAGCAATTTGGGGGAAACACTCAACTGTGATCTGGTGTGGAGTCAAGCTCACGCAAAGCTCTATATATATGTATATACCCCGAGGAAAAAAATTCGGAATCAAGGCCAAGCACAGCGCCATCTCATCTTATTATTTTATGGGCCTTTTTGTTTTATAATTATTATTTTTTATATATTAATTATTTTATGTATTTATTATGTTCCTTTCGTCTAGGTTGAAAGTTCCGGTAAAGTTTTATCAAGACTCAAATTAATACACCATATCCTCTTGGGTTAAGTACAAATAACTACTTAACTTTTAGGAGTAATTTTAAATTGGTCTCAATCTCTTAAAGCATTTCAAATAACTATCTAAAATTTTAAAAATTAGACATCTGTTAGGTAACGAGCGTTAAGTGATGACCTGGACAAGTATTGAAGCAAGATTTCACTCTCACATTATCTATAAAGCTCTAAATCTCCAAACTGATCCCTTTTAACTAGACAAAGTTAGTGTTTAACTTGGATAAGAGTGGTCTATTTAGGGATTCAAAACTCTATAAATGACGTGTTAGTTAAAATTAGCTGCAATATTTGTTCATATTATCACCTACCATTAATGATGTTACATCCCGTCCCTACGTTTATTGTATTTTATTCCCCGACAGTGTAAAATGACCAAAATGCCCTTAGAGGCATAATGTATCGTTCGGGATTACATCCCTTCTATCGAGGTATTTTCAGAAATCTTGGTGTACTTTTAGTATCTACATTAAATTACGAATCCGTTGACGCGAACGACACCTGATTCGGACTTGTAACGGACAAGTTACGAACAAGGGCAAAACGGTAATTTTTCTCGAGCAGTATTTGAAAACAGTGGGCTTAGCCCATGGTTTCTGCAAGGCACGAGGCCTGCATTTGGGTTCAGACTGAATCATTCAGTCTCTTTCTCTGCATGAAACTTGACATGCATTGGCCAATTTCAATTTTGAGATTCCTTTGTTTGATTAATTTTGGCTTTAAATCCTGCACTCTGTGTGCATT